>MU771657.1:40006-51077 GCA_026770625.1 Nicotiana glauca | reverse complement strand
TGTCAGAGTGCTAATAAGGCACGAGTGGTTCTGTTCGCTAAGTCAGGTAAATTGCAGTTTGAATGGGAGTGAATGACTCTCGTGAATGGTTTTAATGTGTTCAAGATTGTACATGTGTCAATCAGGTGTCTCAAGGTTGTGTATGCGGTCAGGGACTGTTTATTCATGGGGGAATATCGAGGCTTGTGGTATTTTTATGATAATTATAGGATCCTATACATCAGCATTTGGAAAGTAATGGCAGTGAATTCGGGTTCGCAGGAAGTTCTTCAAGTAAGTATTTTGGAACGTGATATTTCTGGGAAGCATTGAGAAAGTATTCAGTGGCCTATGGGTTTTAGACAGTGGGGTCTTATGTTCGAATCTCGTGTGGTAGGCCTGGATTGAGGCATTATGATGCTACGGTAAGGGAGAAATATCAAGTGGATGATGAATAAAAAAAGAGAAATTTGATAGAAGGAATAGCTTGATAATAGACCGAATCGGTATGGTAAAGATATGATTAATTCCTTGTATGTGTTCGAAGTAATGGGCTTTTTCAGATATTTTGCAGGAAAGCTCTTGAGTTCTGACAGGTTGTTTAACTTATTTTAGATAGAAGGATTCAGTCCTGGCAGTTTAGCTTGTACAACTAAAATGGGCAGAGATGTTCTTGTTGGGTTTTACCGTGGTTTGAAGATGAGTATATTTCTTATAGGTATGTGAAGCATGGAGTGTGTAATGATTTTCTTTCTTAATGGGATCAATGAAAGTTCTTGACTAGTTGAGTGCGTCGATGTCTGCAGCGCAGAAGGGAGATAAAAGTTCTCATGTTATCCTAGTGTGGCTTGGTATATTAGATTTTTGCACGTGGTATTGAGGTGTAGACTGGTTGTCACAATGTGGGTTATTCTAGACTATTGTGCTATGGGCTATGTAGGAAAATGTCACCGGTTGCGCGGCGAGGTGCATCGGATTATGTTATAGCAGAGTGGTTAGTAGTCCAAAAATCAGCGGATGGCTGGGAAGGATTGCTTTCCTTAATTCGGCCTTTGTGACTGATGTCAGTATAGCAGTTTCTACCATTGATTCAGTTCCGGTATTGAGGGAATTTTTTTTTTCGTATGCGTTCCTTATGGCCGGGCATGTCGTCGGGCGAGATTGTGGATTTCGGTATTGATTCGGTGTCGGGCAATGTATCGTACGGCTCTGGCAGTTGTTATAAAAAGTGGAAGGAGCAGCTTAAGGCTTCTTGACATTGAGTTCGTTGGTAGGCCGATGTGGCTACGTATTCAGATTGAGATGGCTTGGTTGGCCCTGATATGTATTGTTGAGGGATAGGTTTAATCTCTCGTTTTTGAGCTTGTTAGTGATCCGGGGAGATCTATGAGTTGCTGTGAGGCGTTATGACTTTCGGATCGTGCTTGAGTTTTGAAGCTTATAATGCTATATGTGGATATTGTTATGCACTCATTATTTTGTTTTAATGAGAAAATTTGGCTCGATGTACATCTCCATATGTGAGATATTTGTGTGGATCGGATGGCACGCCGCCACGGGTATGTTATCTAGATCGAGTTGCACGCCGCAACAGTGTGATGTTGAGAATCGTTTTCCATATGTTATTTTGTATGCCTTGCTTCCTGGTTTCTGAAGAAATTCTGTATTGGGTGTTGCTCGATGAAAGGCGCATCGGTTGTGTCCTTTCAGGATTGTAGGGTGTATACTACCTACTTCGCCGTGGGTGTGATGGATTGCTTGGTTTCAGACACCAATCTGTGTGTGGATGTCTATTTTGAGCATAGCGACTTGAGGTGCTTCATGTGTAACAGTGTTTGGATAAGATCGCGCATTGTAGCAAGGCTACGTGGAGATTAGACCCTTCGGGGTAGATGCAAGTATTCTATTTCTATGATGTGGGATAGGGTACCAGCCTTGTGTTGTGATGGTACCAAGGAATTTGAGTTACAGCTCTTTTGTTGAGCCATTTGTCATGATTTGAGTATGTTCAGATTGCCCGCCATTGGTGCATGGATTATGCAAGTTGTGGCTTAGGCCGGTGATGAGATGTCATATCACCAGAGTGGTGCGTTGAATTCGAGGTGATCGTTGGAGTCATTAATAAATGCAAACAGATGTGATTTCAGCTGATTAGAGGGTCCATATCGAGGTTTGGCTCGAAAATCTGCTGTGGTATCAGTCAAAAAGGAAGTGGTTTCATGAATGGTTGATCTGAGAAATGGTTACGGGTTGCTGTGTGTTTCATTATCATTGATAAGATATGAAGTGTTGGAATGGGCTTTAGCTAATAAGAGGTTTCTATCGGTATATGGTTGTTGTGGACAGCTGCTGTGAACAGAAGTTATCATTGCAGGTGCTGGATTATGTGGTATATCATGTAATTTCATTTGAGGATGCGAGTATGAGTTATTACAGCTGGTTCGGGACTATTCAAAGCATAGGTGCGAGGTTTGATCATATTGATGGTTTCAGAAGTGAAAAGGTAGTTCTTTGAATTATGGACTAGACTGGACTGGGTAATTTCAGCTATATTGTGTTGTCGGACCTATGCGAGATAGGGTGACGTGGGATCACCCCGGGTATATGCTTGGTAAGGTCATTCAGCTATTGGTTGGCTTCTAGGACAACTCTGGGTCCACTCGAGGACGAGCGTTTATTTAAGTTGGGGAGGATGTAACGACCCGACCCGTCATCACGTGAGTTACCGCCCTGTTTCCCCCTTATTGTGTTGCTTTATGTTTCATTATCAGTATTGGGTGTGTTAGAATTTAATTGGAGTAATTTTATTAAGAAATGAGTCACTTAGTCTCTTTTAAGAAGACTTAAATTGGAAAAGTCAACCGGAAGTTGACTATGTGGTTAGAGGGCTCTGATGTGAATTCTGGTGGTTCGGTTAGCTTCGGGGGATGATTTGTGACTTAAGAGTGCGATCAGAATCGAATTTGGAGGTCCGGTGTAGAAATAGGCTTGAATTGGTGAAGTTGGAATTTTGGCGAATTCCGATTGATAGGTGATATTTTGATCCGGGAGTCAGAATGGAATTCCGACTGTTGCAGTAGCTTTGTTAGGTGATTTTGGACTTGTCTGCAATATTTCAGGTCATTCGGACATCATTTGGTTGGGTTTTTGATCGAATGTGAGTTTCAGAAGAATTTAATAAACTTAGGCTTTGATTTGATGAAAATTGAGGATTTTGATGTTAACGATGGCGTTTTGATGATTCGAGCAAGTTTGAATGAGGTAATAGAACATATCTGTGCTTTTGGTTGAGGTCTGAGGGCCTCGGGGCGATTTCGGATGGCTAACAAGAATTTTTGAGTTGGAAAAATGCAGTAGAAATTGCAGGGCAAAATTGTTCATCGTGATCGCAAGCATGGGGCTGCGATCGCATAGAAGGAATTGGAGGGGGCTCATATTTGCTCTATGCGATCGCGTAAAGAGGTCTGCGATGGCATAGGCTTGGGTGATTGGGCAGTGCGATCGCGTGAGGTTGCCTGCGATCGCGTAAGAGTAAATTAGGGGTTAGCAATTTTGTGCACCGCGATCGCGTGACTTGGGCCACAATCGCGTAGAAGGAGCTACAATGGCTCAGACATAATGTTAAAACATTTCAGTCCACGACCCAAGCTCATTTCCACCATTTTTGGGCGAGCTTGGGAGCTTTTGCCGAGGGTTTTGAAGAGCTTTGACCGGGAATCGATTGGAGGTAAGTTTTATGAGTTAAATACATGATTTTATTGAAGAATCATCATTGAAATTCATGAAAATATAGCCAAATTGTAAGAAATTATGGCTTGAAGTAAAAATTCTAAATTTGGAATTTGAAGGGCCATTTGTGGTCCGATTTGGGAGTTCTTGGTATGTACGGACTCGTGGCAAGACGAGGATTCCGAAAATGTGAATTTTATAATTTTTTGAGAAGTGGGCCCGGGGCTCGGGTTTTGCTAGTTTCGAGATTTTTGTTATATTTCTATTGTTTTCGATTAGGTGTTATCCCATTAGCATATTGTGATATATTTGCCTTGATTTTGGTTAGATTGGACGCGCATGGAGGCCAATTTGAGAGGCAAAGGCGTCGCGAGCGAGGAATTTTACCGTTCGAGGTGAGTAATACTTGTGAATGATATCCTGAGGGTTTGAAACCCCGGATTTGCATATCATACTGTTGTATTGTGGTGACTTGCACGCCATGTATGAGCGTGGGGTAGAGCACCATTGGGGATTGTGACTTGGTCTGTTCCAGCTGTTGATTTTACTGCGTAAATGATTGAAAACTACTTGATGCTATCATGATTTGGGCTGATTGCCATGTTTTGGGCTTCGTGCTGATTATTTGAATCCTTCAGGGATTGATATCACTATTTTTGTATTATGTTGCATATTATTTGATCTCGGTCCAAGGTTCTAAATATTGCCTTGCAAACTCAGCCATATTTCTAAGATTTGAAAACTTAAATGATATTTTCTGACGATTTAAGGTGAGAACTGCTATTTTACTATTGCCCAAGGGGCTTATGTGCATTGCTGGACTGAGCATGGATCGGGCTGCGCACCGCAGCAGTGTTATGTGTGCATTTTTGGACTGAGATATGGGTCGGGCTGCACGCCGCAGCAGTATATACATATACACGCATGGATCGGACTGCACGCCGCAGTAGTATATTATATGGATCGGACTGCACGCCGCAGTAGTATATTATATGGATCGGACTGCACGCCGCAGTGATATATTATGTGGATCGGACTGCACGCCGCAGTATTATAGCGCTTGGGCTAGAGGAGCCCCTCCAGAGTCTGTACACACCCCCAATGAGCGCAGGGTACCCATGGATCGGGCTACGCGCCGTAGCGGTCATGTGCATTACATTGCATTCATGCATTCATTCCTGTTTGTACTACGTGGCATGATTTTTAGCACTCATATATCATTGACATACATGCTATTACTTGCCTTGTTGACCAGATACCCTGGTGTTACATGTTAAGGAGTGCTGAGCTCGAGACGCTGATGTTGTACTTTGTGAGTTGGGAGTGAGCCCGCGGGGCTGATACTGCACTAAGAGGTTGATACTGAGCCCGAGGGGCAGATTTCTGATTATTTCCTGCTTGTTGAAATTATTTTTCGCAACTGTTGAAAAGGCATGTTTTCATAAGAGATTTTAACTGAGCTTGAGATTTTCTAAAGGATTTTCTCGGTGTTACGGTTTTACTATTTTCCTAAAAGGGTTGTACTGTCTGTTATAGCATTTTGGAGTGCTCATACGTGTTTTCTTCTTCTTAGATAGTATTCGCTCTTATTACCACTGAGTTAGAAGTACTCACTTTACTCCCTGCACCTCGCGTGCAGTTACAGGTACTGTTCACCCGATAGCGGGTTAGTAGCAGATTGAAGGTATTGCTATCGTAGCTAAGCAAGGTGACCGCCGGCGTTCGTGGCACCGAGATTATTCTTCTTCTTGATTTTCATATTTTACTCTATGTATTATAGACTTTAAAATTGTAATAAAGACCCTCCTGATGCTCGTGACTTGTGATACCCCGGTCGGGCTGAGTTAGGCTATAATGTTGATAATTAATGTTCTTTAAGTTGCATTTTCCATCTATTTATGTTTAGCAAGTCTTAAAGAAACGAATTGGGTTAGTTGGCTGGCCTTGTTTTCACAAGAGGCGCCATCACGACCGGATATGGAGATTGGGTCGTGACAACTTTGCGCGAAAACTCTTCGTGTTTCCGAGCAAGGAGGGGCAGCTGTGAGCACGTGATTTTTGCCCTAAGCAAATTATTCCAAAAGTTTAAAATAAAATGACTTTACAATTTTATGAATTTTGTGGAATTTGGTGTTAGTTGGTTGCATGATAATTCATAATAAAAATTCAAAAATATGCATTTGCATTTAGAAATTTAATTTCACATTATTAGTATTAATTAGGTATTAATTTGTTTTAGAACAAAATTAAAAAAAATCACAAAATAGTTTCTTTGCACTTTTAATTGTTAATTGTTGCATTTATCTTTTAAATAGAATTTTATGTAATTTTAGGAATTAAGTAGTTTAATTTTGAAGTATGTTAGGTCTTTTTTCGCATTTTATAAAATCAGATAAAAATACAAAAAAATATAAAATGAAAATGAAATACAAAAAGCAAAGTAAATAAAATACAAGAAAAACAAACAAAGGAATAAATAAAGAAGGAAAATGATTGTAGAAAATTGGGCCAATACCTAGGCCCAAACGAAATTAACCCCAACCCAATCCAATTGCTCGCCCAACCCATATTTAACCGAAAAAAATCGGCATGCCCCTTATAATACCTAAACGACGCTATTTAAGGTGTTAAATCCTGGCCATCCGTATCCTTCGATCCAAGGGCACAGATTAATCCCTCAATTTTGATAAAAATGTCCAAATAAGCCTAGTAACCGTACCAAACCTGTAATACTGTCGGAGCCGCCGTCGGCGGTGAATGTCACCTATGCCAACGGCCCTCAAATTCACACCACCGGCTCGCCCCGTTCCCCTCTTTCCATTCCTGCCATTGGCTTCCCTCGAAACTCGCCGGAGCCCGTCAAATCTACGATCAAAGATTTTCTGGCCACAATACAAGTTACTTCAAATGACTCCAAGTTAACACCCTAGGATCGTCTAAGTCTCCTTTATCCAACCCCCTAACCCCGTCTCTCAATTCCGGCCAGAACTGTTCGAATATCCATTTAAAACTTTTCCGGCCAAAATCCTAGTCGCCCCAACTCACCCCAAATTGATACCATATGTCCTTGGGCTCTCCTTACGAAGAATTAATTGTCGATTAATACTCAAATCTCACTGAAAAGAATTAATTTCAAATTTGAAAAATAGTCGGTGAGTCTCTGTAGTTTTCTTAGTATTTCTTTTAATTGAGTGTTTTTTAGCTTAGTTTAGTTAGTTTTCTACGTTTTGTGATATTTCTAATTTTAATTCTTATATTAGTCTTGGTTCATGCCTGTTAGTTAGAATGCTCAGTTGATAATTTGATTAGTTTGAATGATTAATTGTCAGTGTTGGGATTAACTAAATAATTAGCTTTATTAGTTTAATTTTTGCACTTTTTGTTTACTTTTGTTAGGAGTTCTCTTTTAATATTCATGCTCTGTTCTTTGGATTGACTTAACTGAAAGTAACACTTGTCATTCCATTGATGATCCATGTGTCATACCTTTTTTCAATCACTGATACAATATCAAATTTGGAGATAACTATCATTTATTTTTTTATTAACTTTTATTTTTCTTGGTTTTGTGGAAGTGCTGGAGCTTATAATTTAGGTGAACAAGATCAAGCACTTTTTCAAGAACAAAGACGTGAGCTTTTGATTATTAATTATTTTCTCTTCTTCTTCTTCTATTTTCTACTTTTTTTTTTGGTCCTTTATTTTTCATATCTTCTGAGTTCTGATCCGTAAAGGGACTTAGCTTTTTGTTTATATTTAAATTTAGGTCCTTTCCGTTGAGATTTTCTCCAAGTGGAATAGTTGTTTTCCAGTCATGAGAAAAGCATGTTTTCAGACAAATTAAAATCGCTCATAGTACTCCTTTGACCAGAACTAACACAATTTCCCTTTTTGTTTTTTTCCTGATTTCAAGAAGAAAAAATATTTAGCTTTCAGCCTTTTTCGGTTTCAAGTTTCAACTGATCTCTTTGTACGAATTAAATAAAAGATTTACTTCTTTTTCTCATCTCTCTTCTGAGCTTTTTTTCCAGAGAACTGAAGTGGATGACCTGTCAGAAATTCAGAAAGGATCTTTGAAATCTTTATTTAATTAAAAAGAATTTTGTCTTTGGTATAATTGCAGAAAGTTCAGGGACGAAACCACCAACTCTGAACATATTTCCATCTCAACCCATGCATGTCGAGCCATCAACAACAAATAAGGTAAGCTAGATTATATAAATATAGATAAAATAATGTTAAATATATATTTATACGTAACCAATTTTTATGTATAAACTCATGCACCGCACAAAAATTATGGGTTTAATTAAACTTGGTTCCATTGTATTGGATCCGTCCCCGTAAGTATATAACCTCTGTTGGTGAAAAGAACAAGCAATACCAAAAAAAGAAAAATATCATTTTAGGTATATCTAAAATTGATGTTTAATTTTCACTCTTGTCATGCAATTAAACGGGAAAGACATTAAGGCTAAAGTTACAATCATACTCTTCTTTGGAAAGGAACAATATTTAAAGTAAAATCACCAAGTGGTTGACAACTGTCATTGAATCTTGTAATTGCGACAATGCTTATAGATGATCAACTAAACCATACTGAAGATTCACGAAAATTTGTATATTTAATGTTTAATCATTTGGATCACACATTTCAATCATAGACTTTTGAAGTTTATAGGTATCAAATAATTTTATCGATTAAGGATTGGATAAATTTAGAGAAACTACCTAGTATTTTTGTTTCTGCTTGAATTTGAAACTAAGACATCATTGTTCTCAATTCCATACCCTTAGGTGAATAAAATGAATTTTCTTTTACCAAGATTTTTCAAATATTTTCAAGCACTTATTACTAATGACTTTGACTTGTAGTATTTTTTTTATTTAATCTTTAAATATGTAATTTTGTTTCACAAAAAATTTATGATCCTATAATATATAGCACTCGTTCCACCAAATGTTCCTATCTCTCGAGTCTCGACAAAGATCGTGTGGGTGTGAAATTATGCTTCATATGCATGCTTCACCATGTTATACTTCATAATCCATAAGTTTATTCAATATATCTAATGTAAAAAATTTGGTTTGGAATAATAACAGGCGTTGCGGCAGAATGTAACAGGAAACATAGAGAAGGACGATGGTGCACCAAACAAAGTCGGAATTTATAAAGGCGCTACTGCTGAGGAAGGGACGTCTAATTTGTATATTTGGCTGAAATCCACGTCCCTAATTGAGAAACTTGCCGCTTTTATCTTCAAATAATATGAAAATGTATTGCCCCGTTATCTCTAATTATCTTTCTTTTACATAGTAACTTAGGTAACAAGCGCTCCATGTTTTTTCTTTTTTCCACTTTGCTCTGAACTTGTGTGTTATGTATGAAGGAAAATTTACATTTTTGTACGCTTGTATGAAATTTAGAGTATGTTCGTGCGAGAAGTCGATAAAAGTAATCAGCTTTTATTTATAACTTAAATTAAATTTACTTAGTTAACTCCATAAACTTAAATTTAGGCCTTTTTCTTTTCTTAATAAATTTAAAAAAATTCATCTCAGAACCCCTCTTTTATATATTTTGGTGATCATTGATTGATCTCATCAAATTGCCACCAACTAGGATACATGCTTTGCAACAGAACAGAGAGAAGTTAGTATTATATTGTCTTATTTTTTTTGAGTTTCAGGTACCATAAATATTGCCTGACATTGAAATTCTTGTATAATATCACTGTTCTGTCTCATATTTCCTCTGTTAAATAGAACAATCTTTTTGTTCTGTATGGTTTCAATTATCAGAAAAATCAGGCCACCTTTCATTAAGGGATAAAATCCTCTTTCCATTAGTTTCAAGCAAAACACAATAGATTCAGCTTCCAACCAGAGGCGGATGCAATGTATTTGCACAAAAAAAAGGTTTAACTGAACCAATACTTTTGACGCGGAGGTAAATTTATATGTAAAAATTTATTAATATTGCAATATATATGAACTCATAACTTTAAAACAATTGGGTCAATGCTAAAAACCTTAAAGGTTGAACCCATAAAACTTAAATCTTAGATCCGTCTCTGCTTCCTGTGTAATCACAATTGATGTAGTGGTCAAATTTTTCAAACCACAAAATAGTTGCAACCAATAAAACCTACAACACTGTATTAAACGAGCAAATTAAACAAACCATTCAACATCTTTGCACAGTGCTTTTTCCTAGACACAGGGGATTAAAACATGTTCGCTTGGTGAATCATAAATTTTCCCTTTGTGTTATCCACCTTAGGCTTATTGCCATACATATCAAGCCTGGCCTTAAACTTTGTCGTTCACCAAGTCCTACATGAAAACATCATTGGCTGTTAAAAAAGGACATTAATTAGTGGAATAGGAATTTATGAAACTAGAGGAGGAACTTACAGTAGTAAGCTTCCAGCCGCCGTTGAACTCGTATCTTTCAGGAAGCATCTCATCGCATTCAAAGAGCATCAGTGGAGGATAAGCTCCGCTAGTTGAATCCTCGGCTGTGAACGGCCTCCCATATCCGGGAATCAACATCACAGTCCCATATTTCTTGCACCCTTTGCACTGAATATGAGAAACTAATTAGAGAGATGAGAAACAAAGTTGGATCTATAGAAGGATAAAATTAGGATTTCTTTTTCTTACTTTTATGACATGGTTTACTGTGTCACTTCTGTTGTAGTCACTGTCATTTATATAGACACATTGTCGTTTTGATAGTTCGTCATAGTTTTGGCATTTCAGCTGAAACAAAAATAAAGAATGTAAAAATTAAGATATTTTCTCTACTTGATCTCATATAAACAAAATAAAATTCTACGGAACTTATAATCAAACCTTAAAAAAGTATGGCATGTTTTGATCATCTCCACCATTTGGAACGATGGTGGCAACGTGGCTCTATAGTTGATTTCTAGTAGAAATATCATCTGAAGCTAGCTATGAAGAACATAGGAGTTTTGTTTCAAGTGAGAAGAGAAGCAAATGCTTGCATATTTATATAGGAGTAAGCATATGGGCCAAAACTTGAGTGGGTTGTGGTGTACCTAAAATGGTGAACTTAAGTAATCCGAGTTTGTAAACTTTATGTAAAGATTTCAGCCTAAAGAAATAGGCATAATCGAAATATTGACTCCATTAAAATAATCTGACTATGAGCCCGTTTGGCTTAGCTGATTTAGAATAGCTGATAAGCATATGTGCTGAAAAGCACTTTTAAATGATGAAGCTGATTTAAAAAATAAGGAGTTACGTGTTTGGATAAAAGTGTTGATATTAATAATAAGCAGCTAAAAAATTGGGTATACAAAAAGTTTTATTTAAAAGGAAGTATTTTAGGGAT
>MU771657.1:10278-37438 GCA_026770625.1 Nicotiana glauca | reverse complement strand
TTTAAAAAGAAGTATTTTAGGGATAGAATAGTAAATATTTTGGTCAAACCTAAAGTGCTTATAAGCTGAAATTTGATAAGTTGGGGGAGACCAACTTATGGCTTTTGGCTTATTTTTGGCTTATACGCACTTTTAATTTTACAAAACTCGTAGATAAGCCAAAAAGTGTTTATAAGCCAATTTGACCAACTTATAAACTTAGCCAAACACCCTCTATGCCATATTTTTTCAAGCTGAAAACTTTACTAAAGTTTGTGGCAATATATCATATATATCCTGGACAAATTTGATATTGGATAATTGTAGATAGGAACTAAGGAGAGAATTATATGGAGAGAGGATATTCGGTGAAGACCGAAGACAATGGAGATATACACAAGATGTCAAGATTCTCAGCTTATGAGAAATTTTAGAATGGGTCTCGCACACCTAACCCAAATTGTGTGTATTATTACTTGGCATTTCCATTCAAACTTAATATTGCACGGAAACTAATCCTTCTCTTCACCACTTCTAACGAAATTGAAATTGTGTGTTAAGAGGGGTGGTTGAGCTTTGAAATTAGGAGTAAGTATATAACCTTTGTAGTCTACAGGATACTTATACCTCAATTATGAATTACTCCAAGTGATGACACCTTTGTTGGTCAAAAGAACAAGCAACACCCAAAAAAAGAAAAAAAAAAGTAAGAGCGTATTTCCGAGAAATATCATTTTGGGTATATCTAAAATTGATGTTTAATCTTCACTCTTGTCATGCAATGAAATGGGAAAGAGACATTGGCTAAAGTTACAATCATACTCTTCTTTGGAAAGGAACCATATTTAAAGTAACTTATTTGATGCATTGCCGTAAAATCAGAGTTCATTACTTAAATGGTCACTCAAAGTAACGACTCGATCGGTCGTTCTGTGAGTTATAGCTCATTTCTCCCATTTCTGCTTCTTAATGTGATTTTCAATTGTATTTCATCGTATCGTGTTGGTTGGTTCTGGTCCGGAGTGGTTTCGGTGTGGAATGAGATACTTAGTCTCCTATTTAGAAGTTTAAGTTGGAAAAGCCAACCAGATGTTGACTTATGTGTAAACGATCTCGGATATGAATTATGATGGTTCGGTTAGCTCTGTTAGGTGATTTTAAACTTATGAGCGTGTCTGTAATGTAATTTAGAGGTCCGTGGTAGAATTAGGCTTGAATTGGCGAAATTGGAAATTTGGCAATTCTCGGGCAGCAGTGGAAGTTTTGAAATCAGGGTCGGAATAGAATTCCGAAAATTGGAATAGGTCTGTAGTGTTATTTGTGACGTGTGTGCAGAATTTTAGGTCATTCAGAGGCAATTTGATAGGTTTCGGTATCATTTGCGGAATTTGTTAGTTTAGAAGTTCTTAGACTCGAATCCGAGGCTGATTAGGTGTTTTGATATTGTTTTTAGTGTTCTGAAGGTTCGAAAGTTTGTATGTTGATGTATAACTTGTTGGTATTTTTGGTTGAGGTCCCGAGGGCCTCGATAAATTCAGATGGTTAGCGGAGGATTTAGAAAAGGAATTGTGTAGCAGAAGTTTCTGCTTCTAATGTTTTCGCACCTACGGATTGGGGATTGCAGATACGAGGATGCATGATAACTAGGGATTTTGACGCATTTTATACTCCTTCTTGCTTATAATTTAATTAAATATTCATACAAAATAGTCCCAAAAAACTCACAAGTTGTGCTTGATTGCAGGTTTCATCAGCAAAGTGACAAAATGTCAAAGATCAATTCAAAAGGAGTGAAACTTGCACAAGTGCCAAAGTCAAAGCAATCTCAGGCATAACAGGCCCAGTGCGGCCGCACACCACTTTGTACGGTCCGCACTAGGAGATTTAGAGGGGTGGAATTTCAGGCTTAAAGGCAGTGCAGCCGCACTAGGTTTTGTGCGGTCCGCACTGAAGGCAACGCGGCCGCACTCCATTCTCTGCTGTCCGTGTGCAAGGATTCAGAGAGGTTGCATTTTCTGAGTTTCAAGCCTCCGCGGTCCGCAGTCCATTTTTCGCGGACCGCACTAGAAGCCTCCGCGGTCCGCAGTCTATTTTGCACGGACCGCACTAGAAGCCTCCGTGGCCGCGGTCTATTCTGTGCGGTCCGTGGAGCCCAAGTTCAGAGAGGGAAACTTTAAAGGCCAAAGCCCAGTGCTAATCGCGGTCCATTTTATGTGGTCCGCACTAACCCCGTAGGGGTATTTTTGTCCAGATTTTTTAGCTTAGTACAAATAGATTCTTTTTCCATTTTTAGGGTATCATATATTGTAATACAGTAGTTGCGCTCGTGGGTCGACTTTTCTTAGCCATTTTGGGCATTTTTACTTACTTTTCATCATTGAATCTTTGTATTTAGCTTAGCAAGTAATTAATATGAGTTTATCTTCATCTATTTCTTATTTTTCTTCTTTGAATATAAGTAGCTAGACCTATTAGCTAGGGTTGTGGCTCAACCCTAGTGTGGTTAATTGATTGGTCTTGTATTCTAGGGCTAAATTAATTATGGGCATTTGTTATTTGTGTCAATTTCATGGTCAATTGCTGAATTAGTGGTTGAAAACACTAGTTTGTGTTTAGTTGACTAGGGTTCTTCTTGAGAAAGAGAGCCTAAGCCTCTGAAATTGATCTAACAAGGAATTGGGGCGTATTCAAGAGATTGATAGCCCCAATTAAAAGGTTAAACCTCGAGAGAGTAATACCCAACTTGAAACTTAGTTGCTTGTGCAAATAGGCACACACAATTGGTCTTGAGAAAATCAATTGGGCAAAATCACTTGAACCACCGAGAGGTGTAGAGTGGGTAAATTAGTGCAACGGTTATATCATACTCCCCAAATATGTCAAAGATGCCTTAGACTCAAGTAGCCGTCAATTGACCACCTAGGCGGAAGTCACTACCCTAGTACCTTTTAAACCTATTTGAACAACTTGTAGCATTTTAACTCTTAGCTTAATTTACAATTTGTAGTTTTTTAAAAGTAGAATTTTAAATAAAACCCTAAAAATGATGAGAAGAGTAATTAAGAACACATACGCAATCCTAAACTAAGTAGATACTCGATTCCAATTCTAGCTCTTTGTGTATATCGATCCCGACCCAAAACCGGGTAAAAGCTATTGCGACTCTCTCTTGCTATTTATTAGTAGTGTGGAGCACTTTTTGGCACCGTTGTCGAGGAGCTAATGGTTTTTGCTATCTATTTAGTTAGTTTTGTGTATTATTCTTCTTTCCTTCTTTGTTACTAATTTGTGTGTATGAATACTTCAGGTACTAAATGGCTTTGAATGATAATAACCCTCTTGGAAACGTGATTGCGGGGGAAGAGGTTGATGATATTGGAGAGGATGATGTGCCTCCTGAACCAAGACGAGGCCTCCAGGCCAATGCTAATGAAAACGTTCCCAACCCTCCTCTACCACCTCTAAGACCGATTCCTCGGGTGCTCCCAAATCAAGGCTATGCAAGTGCAATTGTCCCACCCCGAATCCGGGCTGGCAATTTTTAGATAACCAATATGACATTGACCTTACTTGAGCACATGGGTACTTCACGAGCATTGCGGATCAAAATGCCTACAAACATCTCAAGGAGTTCGTGGATAACTGTTGGGGAGTAAGAAGCCCAATTGTACCAAAGTGTGCTCATTCGTGGATCTAGTCACGGCTGTTATAATTGATGATACAAGTGTTGTGATTAATATGGAGGACCCGTTGGAAGTCGTGTTGTTAAATCTTGAGGTAAATGACTATGAGGGCCGAGTTGAGTGTGTAAATGTCGTGCATGGAATGGGCTCCTATTCTTATGAGCCTAGAAAGTTATCCTTGGACCTCAAAAATAGAAAGACTCCTCCAACAAAGCCTTCAATAGAAGAACCTCTGGTGTTGGAGTTGAAGCCATTGTCTCCACACCTCAGGTATGCGTTTTTAGGCCCATGTTCTACTTTACTCGTTATTCTTTCCTCGTGTCTCACTAACTTGCAGGTAGACACCACTTTGGCGGTGCTCAAAAGGAGGAAAGAAAGCAATTGGATGGACCTTGGCCGACATTCGGGAAATAATCCCCGCATTCTGTTTACACAAAATCATTTTGGAGGATGATGCAAAACCCTCCTTGGAGCATCAAAGGAGATTGAACGAGGCAATGCAAGAAGTGGTAAAGAAATAAGTGATAAAGTGGTTAGATGACGAGGTTGTGGGCCCTATCTCCGATAGCTCATGGACTTCTCCGGTGCAATATATGCCGAAGAAGGGTGGTGTGGCTGTGGTGAAAAATGACAACAATTTACTTATTCCCACTTCGACAGTTACCAAATGGAGGATATGCATGGACTACTGGAAGCTGAACAAGGTGACCCGCAAGGATCACTTCCCTTTTCCATTCCTTGACCAAATGCTTGATCGCCTTGCAGGGCGTGCCTTTTATTTCTTTTTGGATGGATACTCGGGATATAATCAAATCTTAATCGCTCCAGAAGAACAAAAGAAGACCACCTTTACTTGTCCATATGGCACCTTTGCTTCCTCTCGGATGTCGTTCGGGTTGTGCAATGCTTCAGCGACATTCCAACAATGCATGTGGCTATTTGCACCGATATGGTGGAAGATATTTTGGAGGTCTTTATGGATATTTTAGTGTGGTTGGTGATTCAGTTGAAGAGTATTTGGGAAATCTGGATAGAGTTTTGGCCCGATGTGAAGACACAAATCATGTACTTAATTGGGAAAAATGCCACTTCATGGTTGAGGAGGGCATAGCGTTGGGCCACAAAATTTCAAAACATGGGATTGAAGTTGACAAAGCCAAGATGGAGGTAATTTCAAGGCTTCCCCCCCCCCCACTTATATCAAAGGGGTGAGGAGTTTTCTTGGGCATACGGGGTTTTACCGGAGGTTTATAAAAGATTTTTCGAAGATGGTAAACCCCTTATGCAAGCTACTAGAAAAAGATTCCAAGTTTGTGTTCGATGAGGGATGTATGCAAGCATTTGATCTTCTCAAGCTTAAGTTGACCACTACCCCTATCATTATCGCACCAAATTGGAGCTTGCCTTTCGAGCTCATGTGCGATGCAAGTGACATTGTGGTTGGGGATGTTTTAGGTCAAAAGGTTAAAAAAAATGTTTCACCCGGTGTACTACACAAGCAAGACCTTGAATGAGGCTCAAAGGAACTATACGGTTACTGAGAAAGAGTTGTTGGACATAGTTTTTGCAATGGAAAAGTTTCGGCCGTATTTTATGGGGGCTAAGGTCATAGTGCACACCGATCATGTCGCCCTTAGGTACTTGATGACAAAGAAAGACTCCAAGGCAAGATTGATGCGATGGGTGTTACTTCTCCAAGAATTTGATCTAGAAATTATGGACCGGAAAGGTAATGAGAACCAAGTGGCGGGCCATTTTTCTCGTTTGGAGGAGGAGGGGAGGCCTTGTGATGGCTTAGAGATCAATGATTCATTTCCCGATGAACAACTCTTTTTGGTGTCAATAAATGATATGCTATGGTTTGCCGATGTTGCTAATTACCTTGTGACCGGAATAATCCCGTGTGAGCTCTCTTCTAACCAAAGGAAGAAGCTCAAGCGGGATAGTTTGGATTTATATTGGGATGAGCCAGACTTGTTCAAGATTTGCATGGATGCTGTAATCCGAAGGTGTGTCCCGGAGGAAGAGCAATTGAGTATCTTGGAGGCTTGTCATTCCTCTCCCTATGGAGGCCATCATGGAGGGCGAGGACGGCTTTTAAAGTTCTTAGTTGTGGGTTTTATTGGCCAACTTTGTTCAAAGATGCGGGTGATTTTGTGAAGAGATGTGATGAGTGCCAAAGAACGGGGGGAATTTCAAAGAAAGATGAGATGCCACTCAATACCATCCTTGAGGTTGATATTTTTTATGTATGGGGCATTGATTTTATGGGCCCGTTTGTTAGCTCTTGTGGAAACACTTGCATCCTTGTGGCAGTGGACTATGTTTCAAAGTGGGTCAAAGTTGTGGCTTTGCCCAACAATGAAGCCCGGAGTGCTGTTGCATTTCTAAAGAAAAGCATTTTTACAAGGTTTGGCACTCCTCGTGCAATCATAAGTAATGGGGGTATCATTTTTGCTATAAAGCTTTCGACACTTTGCTTTCAAAGTATGGTGTCAATCATAAGGTTTCTACCCCCTTATCATCCTCAAGCAAGTGGTCAAGTGGAAGTCTCCGACAGGGAAATCAAAAGTACATTGTCAAAGACGGTCAATGCAAATAGAATTGATTAGTCGAAGAAGTTGGATGACGTTTTATGGGCTTATAGGATGGCTTTCAAGACTCCTATTGGTATGTCTCTGTATCAGTTGGTGTTTGGGAAAGCTTTCCATCTACCGGTTGAGTTAGAGCACAAGGCCATGTGGGCTTTGAGGAAGCTTAATCTTAAGTGGAATGTAGCAGCCAATCTTCGTGTGGAGCAGCTTAATGAACTTGATGAATTTAGATTCCATGCCTACTCCAGTTCATCCTTTTATAAGGACAAGATGAAGTACCTTCATGATAAATATGCTCGTGGAAAGGAGTTCAAAGTAGGTGATTTGGTTCTCTTGTTCAATTCCCAGTTACGTCTGTTTTCGGGAGAGCTTAAATCAAAATGGAGTGGACCTTTTGAAGTGGTGTGTGTGACCCCGTTTGGTGATCTTGATTTAAAGAACAAAAATGGTGAATTTTTTAGAGTGAATGGGCACCGGGTCAAGCATTATCTTGGAAAAATTGATGACAGCCACGTGGTGGAACTTCTTCATTTCAAATGATGTGATGGTAACATGCGTCGTGCTGCGACGTTAAATTAGGCGCTTCTTGGGAGGCAACCCATGTGTTTTTCTTCTTGTTTTCTTTAATTTTGTTTGTAGTATAGGATTGATTTTTGGGCTAACTGGTTGTGAGATGTTACAGGATTGATTTGATGCAGTGCAGGACATAATTGAAAAAAATGCACAGGTCTCTAAAGTTTCCAGTGCGACCGCACTACCATTTTGTGCGGACCGCACTAGTAAAGGGTGATGTGATAACTCTCTGAAGTTTGCCACCGTGTCTACACTGCATTTTGTGCGTTCGCAGTCCATTTTGTGCGGACCGCTGTGAGTTGCTAAGTTGAACTAGAACAAAACAGCCCCGTGCGGAATGCGATCCATTTTGTGTGATCCGCACTGGTAGGTGAGAATGGGCCCCAGGTTTTTTGATAAATAGACCCTGAAGGCCTCCTTTTACTCTTTTCACAAATTTGAAACTCAAAAGCACTTAAGCACTATTCATCGTCTCCCCTACTCGTAACTCACTGCTTAGATCTATCATTCCTCATTTTATCTCATAATTGGTAACATTATAATCCTTTTTACTTTTTTATTTTTGTTAATTTGGTTTAAATTGTTGCTTTTCTTCCTTTTCTTTTCTTATTTTCTTTCATAGATCGAACTAGGGTAGTTAATTTTCTAATTGTAATGGACTTGATTAGTGAATACAATGGGTAAAATGTAGGAACAAGAATTAGGGTCAAAGATGAGCTTAAAATCAAAAATCTTGAAACCCTAATTTAGTACAAAAACTGGGCAATCAGTGTGGACCGTAGTCAATTCCGTGCGGTCTGCGGTGCCCCAATGCAATCTGCAGTACCATTTTGTGCGGACCGCACTAATGAAATTTGAGAAGCTGAAATTTGGAAAGTGCGGCTATGGTTGATTTTGTGCGGTCTGCACTGCCTCGATACAGAGAGTGGGTGTCTAAACCCCACCTCTATGCGGACTGCGGTTGATTTTGTGCGGTCTACGGTGACCTCAATGCAGCCGCACTACCATTTTGTGCGGTCCACACTACTAAGATACAAAGGATGGGTTTCTGAACCCCACACCTATGCGGACCCGGTTGATTTTATGTGGTCTGCACAGGCCCCTGTGCGGACGCACACCATTTTGTATGGTCCGCACTGAGCAACTTCTGCAACCTGTCTACAACTTTTTATTCCTATTTCTGAAACATTGTTGTTAACTGATTACACTGATACTAATAAGTTGATTGATACGTTTGCACACAATGGTAAAACAACAAGGAAAAGGCTCAAAACAACCGGGCAGAGGTGAATTTTTCGGGGGAGGGAATCAGAAACTTATCAAACTCACTCCCCAAGTTCGGGAAAACATAAAAAGAATAAGAAAGTTAATAAAAACATTTGATAGAGCTTGTGATCAATCGGGGACTGAGTACGAGCCTTCCTAGGATGTTTCTTAAGATCTATACCTACGCATGTCCCTGACTAGCCGGGAAGATTTAGACTAACAAACATTATTCCTCCTCCATCACACACTGCCCAAGCATCAACGCATGTGATTTCTAAGTCGTCTGAGGGCTCAACAACAGGTAGTGGAGAATACTTCACCACTCCCATAGCTTCCTTATCCGGTGAGGGTGGAGGAAGAGAAGAGGAGGAAGTAGAGGGAGAAGAGGAGGAAATAGAGAAAATGAGAAGGTCGTTGAATGAGGTGAACAAGGGTTGGGGTTTTGATAGAATGAGGAAGCCGAAGGTTTGGGTAGAAAGATTCATGAGTGAGGTGGCGTACCACAAATTTAGGGAGTGATGGTCGGTGAGAAAGTTGATTCCGGAGAGGAGCTTCATTGGTAGAGACCTATTACCCCGCAACACCAACGTGCAAAGACTGTTTTGGAGTAGAGTGTGCTGGGAACATTTTCTAGAGGAGTGTGTGGATGCCAACGAACATATGGTCAAAGAGTTCTACTGCAATATAGCTCACATAAAAAAGGGCTCCAAAGTGACCAAGGTTCGGAATCTGACAGTGTTATTTGAAGGGAAGTACCTCAACAAATACCTTGGCCTCAATGTGGAGGATGAGACCATGTATATGGAAAAGTTGGAAATGGGTGAGGAGGTTCGTCCCTGGCTAGCACTATACCTGGTAATCCCTGGTACCACCCCTGACTGGTTGACTGCTGGAGTCAAGATCTTGAGACGAACTTTAAACTTTGAGGCACGGGAATGGGAGACTTTTGTGTGTAGCTGGTTGGACCCCACGACACATGAAAAAACCCTTCCTCTTTCCTGGACTGTGTTAGTGGCTTCTATTATGGCAGGGTACCGCATCAATGTAGGGAATTTTATGTCAAGGAGTATCTCCATCGTGGGTGCAGAACATGACCGGAACTATCCCTTCCCCAGCACCCTCACTATGCACTTCAGGACTTGAAGGTGGACAAGAGACCCTATGACATCAAGGTCAAGGCGAAAGCCCTATTTTCCTGGTACAGGATAAAAGGGGGTGACAACCCCAAAAGCAAGAACTTCAAAGTTGATGCTACCGCCCCAACTGGCCAGTCTGAAGAGCTAGTTATGGTAGTAGCCCCTGATGAGCCTACCTTCACTTCCACAGATATCCCTCTCGATCCATCCATATCCATAGCCACTCCTGTCGGTCCATCCACATCAGTAGGCCCGGAGATCCCATCTTCCCGGGCCCATCCTATTACTGCTTACCGGCTTAGCCAGGCACTTCTTAGCATAAACAACTGGATGCAGAATATCTCATCCAAGTTTTCCTCACTCACCACTATGGTAGAGGCTCAGATGACATAGGTGCCTCAGTCGATAGATGATGCGCTCAAGGAGATACTTGACAACCATAAGAAGATCCTCGAAACTCAGGCAGCGCTCTCAAATGCAGTTGATTCACAAAGCAAGGCTCTCAAGGAGCTTGCTAAGGAGCATAAGAAGCTGAGGAAGACACGGGCCTCCAAGGAGTTCGTTAAGGAGCTGCGTGCAGATGTTGACAGACGGAAGGCAGATCACTTGCCTTTAGACTTACTGCTTGAGGACCCAGTACCAGTAGCTCATCTATAGCCGGAGCAGTCACAGAGGCCTCTAAAGAAGAGGAGGAGGATGATTCCTAGAGCTGATGATGCTATCATCCAGTTGGCAGACCCACCGGAGATTTCATCTAGTCAGCCACAGGATGTACCAGTTCCAAAGCCTGTCCAGGTCCAGGCCCAGATCCCAGTAGCAGACCAGACCACTGAGAACCAGTTTGAGGTTCCTGATCACACAGAGGACCCAGGGACCACACATGACCCTATACAGACAGACAAGCCTTAGGGAGTCTTCAATATTATTTTCCTCTTATCTTTTGATGTTTTATTTAGACTAGTTGGCATTGGAGACAATGCCATATTTCCTTTAAGAGGGTAGGCCCTACATTTTGGATGATTGTATATATTAACATTCTTTTTGCTTTCTTTATCTTTTTATCTTTGGTCTGTATATAATTCTGATATTTTGTTACATTTATCGCATTTTGATTTCACTTTGGGTCTGTATATAAAGTTATATCACATTGTATATATTCATTTCATCCATTGTATATTCAAATCCCCTCTTGTACATATTTATTATATTTTCCACAAAATGTTTTGTTTTTAGCTTCTTATTTGTGATTCATAGTTTTTTGTTTACAGAGTTTGCAATAAGCCTTTGGTTTTCTTAATGTCACGTTCTTTCTAAAGGTAGAGTGTTGTGTGAACCGGATGGCTCTTCCCAATTATGGATGGCGTGACAACCTTCTTAAGGGTTTGAGTATGTTTTTCTTTTTCTTTTTGGTTTTTAGTAGTTAGTAGTTAAGGGTTCAATCAAAGCTTCACTTGGGCCTAGCACATTTTCCTTTGAGCTTCTGGTCAAAAATAATTTGTTGTATTTAGGATGGTGAAAGTCGTGACCTTGAGATTCTTGTGTTGGCCGACAATCATCAAGTGGTTTTTTGGGACCATTGTGTCCTCAAATCATATCTAAGGTCGTTGTGGGCCCCCAACTCTATGTCTTTAGCAATCCCTTAGCTTGTGTGGTGAGTAATTGAATTGCAAGTCCAAGTCCCGAGCCATTGGTCTAGAACTTGCCCCGAATGTTTGTTGAGGCGAAATCCTAGGTGAATTTTGACTTGAGACATGATTATAGGCTCTCCTTGATCCAAATGATAGTTTGAACAATTCCATAACCTACCAGTGATATGATCCCTAGTTAACCCTTTTGAGCCTTTGATCTTTTTCTTTCAAGAACCATGATACAAGCCTATACCCGTTCTAAAAGATACCCTCTCTTGGCACCAGATCCTTCCTTTAGCACATGGAAAAAGTATAAGTTTGGGGGGAGAGACAAGGATTGCAACAAAGTGGAAAAAAGGCACAAAAATGAAGAAAAGGAAAGTCAATGAAAAAGAAAGAAAAGCAAAAAGACAAAAAGAATGTTCAATGTGAAAAAGAATAAAAAGGGATTCAAGAAAAGCAAAGAATGAAAGGTGTGGAAAGTTGAAAAAGGAGAAAAGGTTTGAAATGCATAAGAAAGAGTGACATTGTGTCTCTTTATCCCCTTATAGAAGTTAAAATGACTCAAAGAGTCAAGTGAATGGATGCCAAATGAATCAAAAAAAGTGCTTAAGGAAAGGTGGAACCCACTTAGACCAAAACATTCCCTACCTTAAACCAAAAGCCTTCATAATATCCCCACAAAAGCCCTATATGATCTTGAGTGGAATGAAGCTTACATTAGTGGATACTCACATAAGGGGCAAGCATATGGTACATAGAGTCGGACTTGTGACTTTTTCTTGAGAGAAATGAGTAAATTTCCATTAACCTCATTTTGCGTCCCACTATTCTAAAGGTGAGATTTGCTTAGGGAGAGTTGAGGATGTGTGAGTTTGGGTTCCACAATAACCAAAGTAATTGAAAGAGTTTTTTAATGTGTTGAGTAACCTCTTGATGCTCTTGTGTCGCACTTGATCCATGGTTGTTCAAAAAGTTAATGTTGTTAATGATTCATTTGTACTGAGGGAAATTGTTAGTCCCAATTGATGCTAGTTGAGGTTGCTTTAGGACAGCTGAAAAGTTTCTTGGATTTTCCCTTAAGGGTGGGTCTTATTTTGTTTGCTTGAGGACAACCAAAAGCTTAAGTTTGGGGGAGTTGATAACTAGGGATTTTGACGCATTTAATACTCATTCTTGCTTATGATTTGATTAATTATTCATATAAAATAGTTCCAAAAAGTTCACAAGTTGTGCTTGATTACAGGTTTGATCAGTAAAGTAACAAAATATCAAAGATCGACTCAAAAGAAGTGAAACTTGCACAAGTGCCAAAGAAAAGGCAAGCTCAGGCAGAACAGGCCCAGTGCGACCGCACACCACTTTGTGCGGTCCGCACTAGGAGATTTAGAGGGGTGGAATTTTAGGCTTAAAGGCAGTGGGGAAGCACTAGGTTTTGTACGGTCCGCACTGAAGGCAACGCGGCCGCAGTCCATTCTCTGCGGTCCGCGGTGCCAAGATTCAGAGAGGTTACATTTTCTGAGTTTCAAGCCTCCGCAGTCCATTTTACACAGACCGCACTAGAAGCCTCCGTGGCTGCAGTCCATTCTGTGCAGTCCGCGGAGCCCAAGTTCAGAGAGGGAAATTTTAAAGCCCAAAGCCCAGTGCGGACCGCGGTCCATTTTGTGCGGTCCGCACTAACCTCGCAGGGGTATTTTTGTCCAGATTTTTCAGCTTAGTAGAAATAGATTCTTTTTCCATTTTTAGGGTATCAGATATTGTAATACAGTAGCTGCGCTCGTGGGTCGACTTTTCTTAGCCATTTATGGCATTTTTATTTACTTTTCATCATTGAATATTTGCATTTAGCTTATCAAGTAATTAATATGAGTTTATCTTCATCTATTTCTTGTCTTTCTTCTTTGAATATGAGTAGCTAGACCCATTAGCTAGTGTTGTGGCTCAACCCTAGTGTGGGTAATTGATGGGTATTGTATTCTAGGGCTAAATTGATTATGGGTGTTTGTTATTTGGGTTAATTTCGTGGTTAATTGTTGAATTAGTGGTTGAAAACACTAGTTTCTGTTTAGTTGACTAGGGATTCTTCTTGAGAAAGAGAGCCTAAGTCTCCAAATTGATCAAACAAGGAATTAGAGCGTATTCAAGAGAGTGATAGCCCCAATTAAAAGGTTAAACCTCGAGAGAGTAATACCCGACTTGAACCTTAGTTGCTTGTGCAAATATGCATACCCAATTGCTCTTAAGAAAGTTAATTGGGCAAAATCACTTGAACCACTGAGAGGTGTAGAGTGAGTAAATAAGTACAATAGTTATATCATACTCCCCAAATATGTCAAAGATGCCTTAGACTCAAGTACCCGTCAATTAACCACCTAGGCAGAAGTCACTACCCTAGTACCTTTTAAACCTATTTGAACAACTTGTGGCATTTTAACTCTTAGCTTAATTTACAATCTGTAGTTTGTCAAAAGTAGAATTATAAAGAAAACCCCAAAAATGATGAGAAGTGTAATTAAGAACACATACGCAATCCAAAACTAAGTAGATACTCGATTCCAATTCTAGCTCTCTGTGGATATCAATACCGACCTAAAATCGGGTAAAAGCTATTGTGACCCTCTCTTGCTACTTATCAGTAGTGCGGAGTTGGAAGCAATCAATGCGCATGTGGTGGGGAAGCTGCATATGCAGAATTGGAGGGCTAAGAGAAGAGCCACATATGCGGTGAGTTTGACGCATCTATGGGCCCGCAGGTGTGGTGCCTGGGGCGCAGATTCGGCCTGAGAATTTTAAGTGAAAACCACAGGTGCGGTTGTTTGGACGGCAGAATCGGTTGCGTTAATGCGATAAAGGGGCCGCAAGTGCGAAAATGCCTGGCATAAGGTATAAATTGGACCCTTCGCGAAATTTAAGTTATATTCCACCTTTTTAGCTGGACTTGGAGCTTATTGGAGGGTTTTGAAGAGGGAATCAATGGGGTTCGCATTGAGGCAAGTTACTTGAGCTTAATACTTGTAATTATGGTAATTTTTAGTTGTTTAAGCATGAAATTTGTATAAATTAGGGATGAAATTGAGGAGATTAGGGCTTGAAAGTGGGGAGTTTGATTTGGAGATTTGAGGGATCATTTGATGTTGGATTTTGATGAATTTGGTATGTAAAAGGAGTTTCTAGTTTTGTAATTTTTGTCAGATTCCGAAATAGGGGCCCTGGGGCCGTGTTTGGGTGAATTTCGAGATTTTGGTATAAATTGATAGTTTTTCGTAAGGAATTGGTTCTTTGGCCTATATTGATTATATTGTATTTATTTTGGTTAGATTCAGGACGTTTGGAGGCCGATTCAAGAGGCAAGGGCATCGTAGAGTGGCCATTTGACTAGTTTGAGGTAAGTAATGATTTTAAATCTAGTCCTAAGGGTATGAAACCCCAGATTTTACATTGTTTTACTGCTTTGAGATGACGCACATGCTAGGTGACGGGCGTGTGGGCGTGCGCCGTTGGGGATTATCACTTGGTCCATCCCGTAGCAACTATTAAGTTGCGTATTTGACTAAAACTATATGATATTTTTGTGGTTTACAAAGAATTCCTATAAATTTGGGTTGAATGCCATATTTCGGCTGAATGCCAAAACTGTTTGGACCCTTAGGGGGCATTTTCTTATTATCCTCTCAATATTTTGATTTAAAATCTATACTCAGTCATGCTATGTTTACTGATTTTATAACTGAGTCTTTATTATCCCGTATTGATGCATAAAATGTTATTTTGGGTTGAGCACCCTAATTTACTGATAGCCCGAGTGGCTTGAGAGGTTTATAAGTGAGTGAGGCCGATGGCCTGTTTCTATAAGGATATTATGGGATCAGGCTATGCACCGCAGCATGTGTTACTAATTCATGATTTTGTGAGGCTGAGGGCCTGACTGATTATGCCACAAAGTGGCTTGTTATAGCACTTGGGCTCTAAGAACCCCTCCAAAGTCTGTGAACCCCGAGTAAGCAGGGGTACCTTGAGAGAGTGTTATGATATTTTGCTCGAGGGATTGTTCCTGATTCATGTTGTGCCCGAGGGGCTGTTTACGAGTAACTGTGAGGTTTTCCCGAGGAGCTTATTCTGAGTGATTCTATGCTCGAGTGGCGATTTATGATTCATGTTTGCCCGAAGGGATATTTATGATTTTCATCACTATTACTCTAAATTGCATTGAACCTCTATTGAAAGTGTTGAAAAATATCTTCAAAGGAGTTTGCCAAAACTGAATTTTAGACGAGATGATTTGACTTATATACTGATTTGAAAGTATGTTGTACTTACTGAAATTTCATGATGTGGACTTTATGTGTTTCCTACTGCTCAGTCTTTATTTACCTTTATTACTTACTGATTTGGCGTACTCGCATTGCTCCTTGCATCCTGTGTGTAGATCCAGGGGTTGCAGGACGTGCTAGCGATTGTTGATTTCATCCGTCGCAAATTTGTGGAGTTAGCAAGGTAGCTGCATGGCGATCGCATCCCTGCTCTTCTCCCTCCTATCTTCCTTTAGCTTTTATTAGTAGTTTTTCCTAGTTTGTATTAGTCTTAGTTTTTATCGAACTACTTTTTAGTATATGCTCATGACTAGTAGTACCCCGATGTCGGGCCTTTCTTTCCGCACTTTGTTATTCAGACTTATATTTATAAAGTTTTATTAATTAATAGCTTGAAAAAATCCTTATTTTGGATTATTGAGTTGTTTCGGTAAAGGAATCGACTTGCCTAGTTCCATGTTAGGCGCCATCATGACATGGTAGATTTGGATTATGACAAGTCGGTATAAAAGGAAGTTCAATGTTATTTGGGTGATTGTGGATCGGCTGATCAAGTCCACGCACTTCATTCCTGTATGTACTACTATTCTTCAGAGCGGTTGGCTGAGATTTATATTCAAGAGATTGTTTGCCTGCATGGTGTCCTAGTTTTCATCATTTCAAATAGAGGCACTCATTTTACATCCGCAATTTTGGAGGGCCATGCAGCAAGAGTTGGGTACGCAGGTTTAGTTGAGCATAACTTTTCTTCCTTAGATGGACGGACAGTCCGAGCACACTATTCAGATATTATAGGACATGTTGTGCGCTTGTGTCATTGATTTAGGGGGTTTATGGGACCAGTTTCTACCGCTTGCGGAGTTTGTTTATAACAATAGTTATTAGTCGAGTATTCAGATGGCTCCGTATGAGGCTTTATAAGGGAGATGGTGTAGATCTCCTGTCACGACCCGGAATTCCCACCCTCCGGAGTCGTGATGGCACCTACTCGTAGAAGCTAGGCAAGCCACATATTTATAAATCCTTAAACACTTTTGTTTTAAATCCGTTTACCAATTAAATCAACAGGAAATAAACAATTAAATAACAGCGGAGTATGAAATTTAGTGGAAGTCTTAAGTAAATATAAAACCAAAATATCCCGAACCAACACATGCCTCTAACCAGAACATGGTGTCACAATATCCACGGACTACTAAAAGCACTAAATACAACCGTTTGAAAGAAATATAACATTGTTTGTCTCGAATACATGAGATAACAGAATAAAATATAAGATAGAGGATACGTCGGGCCTGTGGACGCCTACAAGGCTACCTCGGTGTCTCGGTGGACTGAAGGTTGGCTCCCGAGCTACTGCTATGCACCAAATTCTACTTCGGGATCTGCACACAGTACATATTGTAGTATCAGTACAACCGACCCCATGTGCTGGTAAGTGTTTGGCGTAACCCCGGCGAGGTAGTGATGAGGCTAGAACCAGACTCCAAACAAACCTGTTTAGTTTTATAATATATGGCAGAAAAATAAACAAGTAATAAGCAGTTTAAAGGGAGGGGGGTACATGCTTCGGGGAACAATATCAACCTTACAGAAACCAATGAGATATATGAAAGAACAATACAGTATCTACAACAATACAATAACACTACTATTGTGGCGCGCAACCCAATTCCTTATCAATTAACAGCATTGTGGCGTGCAACCCGATCCATATATATATATATATATATATATATAGCTGTTGCGGCATGCAACCCGATCCAATATAATAAATGTTGCGGCATGCAACCCTATCCAATATAGTATATGTTGCGGCGTGCAACTCGATCCAATATAATATATGTTGCGGCGTGCAACTCGATCCAATATAATATATGTTGCAGCGTGCAACCGGATATATATATATAATAAAACAATATTGTGTCGCGCAACCCGTTCCAAATATACAGCTTACAATGATCATAACAACTGTCCCGGCAAGGGTTAACCATAAATTATACTATCCCGGCAAGGAAACTCAATATTACAGGTATATACGTCCCGACAAGGGAGAATCAGCTATAACCAATCTCAACTAAACTCCTAATCATCTCAATTTTCACCATTTCTAACTCATAAGTAACTTTCACGAATATAACTATGTCTTTGCGCAAAACCACGGATCTACTCACTATTGCAACCATAGTATCATTCATGAATACAACAAGTATCAATTTAAGACTCACCGTCATGCTCGACACCAACATATAGATACTCGTCATCATGCCTACACGTCGTACTCAACAAGAAACAAGTAGCAAATATGACTCAACTCCTAATCCCTCAAGCTAAGACTAGACCGAACACTTACCTCAAACTTTCACGGCCAACTCAATCCTCAATTACCGCCTTACCTTTTGAATACGGATCCAAATCATAATAAATGACTTCATAACATCAATAAATGTTATACAATTCGAATCTAATGCCTAATTATAGCGCTCCAATCATTCTTCCCAAAAACCCAAAAATCGACCTCGGGCTCGCTTGGTCAAAACACGAAGTTCGGACCAAAATCAAATCCCCCATTCACCCATGAGCCCAAATATATAATTATTTCCAGAATTCTACCCCAAAACAAGGTCTAAATCACCATTAATCAAAAAGCCCTAGTTCTACCCAAATTCCTAATTTTCCACCCTTAATTACATGTTTTAGGCCTAGAATTCTAGTGGGTGTTAATTGAAAATGAAGGAAACAAGTTAAATAATACTTACCCAAGAATCTTTGGTGAAGAAGTACTTCAAAAATCGCCTAGGAGCTTTGGAGAAGAAAGGGTTTACGAAATTTTATGAAAATCCCATAATAGGTTATGTTTTGGGACGTTAAAATAACTAGGCAAAATTGCCCTTCGCATTAGCAGAATGTGGCTCCTCAAGCCTATGCGTTCACAGACCATTGGCCGCATTCGCGATGAATAAGCTGGTGACCCCTCCCCTCAACCTTACACGTTCGCGAGAGGAGGGACACGTTTGCGTAGGGTCTCCCCCCTCAGCTTCGCGTTCACGTCTAACCTTCACGTTCGCGAAGAAGAATATTGGCACCTGGAATTTTTCCTTACACATTCGCGATTGGGTCCAAACGCGAAGGGTAAAACCCCTAGGCATTGACAGCAGAAATCGGCAATATTTCTCAAGTTCACAACTTCTCGAAACATATCTGAAACACACCCGAGCCCTTGGGGATCCCAACCAAATATACGTACTAACTCAACAACATCATACAAATATATCCGTGCAGATAATTGCCAAAATAACACCATTTTCAACAAATTAGACCTCAAAATCAAAGCTTTTTTCTCAAACTTCTTAAAATATCAACTTTAGCAATTCAAGTCTAAATCACGTCAAACGACGTCCGTTTTTCACCAAATTTTACAGAAAAGTCATAAATCATATATAAGACCTATACCAGGCAATGGAACCAAAATGCAGGCCCGATACAAATACTGTCTCATCAAATTTCATTTCAATTTTCCTTAACAAATTTCAAAAAAACAATTTCCTTTAAAAATTCATTTCTCGAGCTCGGGACCTCGGAATTTGATTTCGGGCATATGCTCGAGTCTCGTATTTTACCTACAGACCCTCCAGGACCATCAAATCATGGGTCCGAGTCCGTTTACCCAAAACATTGATCGAAGTCAAATTAACTCATATTATAACCAAATGTTATCATGTTTTATAGATTTTCATATTTAAGATTTTTGGCTACATGCCCAGAATGTGCACGCAAATTGAGGTGACTTTAAAAGAGATTTTCAGGGCCTCGGAGTCATAGAATATAATTTAAAATAAGTTATGACCCTTTGGGTCATCACATCTCCAGCAGGTTGGTTTGAGCCGGGCGAGGCTAGGCTGTTGGGTACTAACTTGGTACAGGATGCTTTGGACAAGGTGAAGGTGATTCAGGAGCGACTTCATATAGCTTATTCAAGACAAAAGAGTTATGCTGACAGAAAGGTTTGTGGTGTGTCTTACATGGTTGGGGAGAAATTTTTACTGAAGGTTTCACCTATAAAGGGTGTTATGAGATTTGGGAAGAAGGTCAAGTTGAGCCCTCGATTCATAAGGCCTTTCGAGGTGCTTCGGAGGATTGGGGAGGTGACTTATGAGCTTGTTTTTCCACCTAGCTTGTCTAGGGTGAATCCATTATTTCATGTTTCTATTCTCTGAAAGTATATCAGAGATCCGTCTCATATTTTTTATTTTAGCACGATTCAGTTAGACGGAGATTTGACGTATCATGTGGAGCCAGTGGCTATTTTGGAGCGGCAGGTCCGAAACTTGAGATCAAAGGATATAGTTTCAGTGAAAGTGCAGTGGAGTAGGAGGATACTTGGGAGACCGAGCGGGAGATGCAGAGCAGATATCCACACCTGTTTGAGACTTCAGGTACATTTCTAGACCCATTCAAAATGAACGTTTGTTTAAGAGGGGAAGGATATAACGACCCGGTTGGTTGTTCTATGAGTTATAGCCCGTTTCCCCCATTTCTACTTCCTTATGTGTTTCTCGGGTGTATTTCATCGTATCGTATTGTTTGGTTCGGGTCCAAAATGATTTTAGTGTGTAATGAGACACTTAGTCTCCTATTTAGAAGTTTAAGTTAGAAAAGTCAACCGGATGTTAACTTATGTGTAAACGACCTCGAATGTGAATTCTGATGGTTCGGTTAGCTCCGTTAGGTGATTTTGGACTTAGGAGCATGTTCGGAATGCAATTTGGAGGTCTGTGGTAGAATTAGGCTTGAATTGACGAAATTAAAAACTTGGCGATTATAGGACGGCAGTAGAAATGTTGATATCGCGGTCGGAATGGAATTCTGGAAATTGGAGTAGGTACGTAATGTCCTTTGTGATGTGTGTGCAAAAGTTTAGGTCATTCGGAGATGATTTGGTAGGTTTCGACATCATTTGCGGAATTTGGAAGTTTAGAAGTTCTTAGGCTCGAATTTGAGGCTGATTTGGTGTTTTGATATTGCTTTGAGTGTTCCGAAGGTTCAACTAAGTTTTTTTGTTGATGTATGATTTTTTGGTTTTTTTGGTTGAGGTCCCAAGAGCATCGGAATAAATTTGGATGGTTAACGGAGGATTTTGAAAAGGAATTGTAGAGTTGTAGTTGCTCCTTCTAATGCTTTCGCACCTGTGGATTGGGGACCGCAGGTGCGAGGATGCAGATGCGGTAGGGATGCACAGATGCAGAATTGGAGGGCTAAGTAAAGAGCCCGCAGATGCGGTGAGTTTTACACATCTGCGGGCCCGCAGGTGCGATGCCTGGGGCGCAGATACGGTCTGAGAATTTTAAGTAGAAACCGCAGGTGCAGTTGTTTGGACCGCAGAAGCAGTTTATTTGAGATTAATACTTGTGATTATGGTAATTTTTAGTTGTTTAAGCATGAAATTACTAGAAATTAAGGATGAAATTGAGGGGATTAGGGCTTGAAATTGGAGAGTTTGATTTGGAGATTTGAGGGACCATTTGATGTCGAATTTTGATGAATTTGGTATGTTTAAACTCGTGAGTGAAAGGATTTTCTAGTTTTGTGATTTTTGTCGGATTTCGAGACGTGGGCCCGGGAGCTAGATTAGGATGAATTGCGGGATTTTTGTACAAATTGATAGTTTTTCGTAAGGAATTGTTTCCTTGGCCTATATTGATTACATAGTATTGCTTTCGGTTATATTCGGGATGTTCAGAGGCTGATTCGAGAGGTAAAGGCGTTGTGGAGTAGGGATTTATCCGGTTTGAGGTAAGTAATGATTGTAAATCTAGGTGTGAGGGTATAAAACCTCGGATTTCACATTGTTTTACTGCTTTGAGGTGACGCACATGCTAGGTGACGGCCGTGTGAGTGTGAACCATTGGGGATTGTGACTTGGTCCATCCCGTAGAATCTATTAAGTTGTGTATTTGACTAAAACTATGTGATATTTATGTGTTTTAGAATGAATTCCTAAAAATTTGGGTTGAATGCTATATTTGGGCTGAATGCCAAAGATGTTTGGACCCTTAGGAGCCTTTTCTTATTATCATATCACTGTTTTAATTTAAAATTTATACTCAGTCATGCTATGTTTATTGATTTCTTAACTCAGTCTTTATTAACCCATTTTGATGTATAAAATATTATTTTGGGCTGAGCACTCTGTTTTACTGATAGCCCGAATGGCTTGAGATGTTTATGACTGAGTGAGGGAGAGGGCCTGTTTCTGTGAGGATATTATGGATCGGGCGCGCTGCAGCATGTGTTACTAATTCATGATTTTGTGAGGCCGATGGCCTGATTGATTATGTCACGAGGTAGCTTGTTTGATGTTTAATGCTTTGGATCACACATTTCAATTATAGACTTTTGAAGTTATAGGTATCCATAATTATCGATTAAGGATTGGACAAATTTAAAGAAACTACCTAGTATTTTTGCTTCTACTGGAAGTTGAAACTAAGGCCTCATTGTTCTTCATTCATTTTATTGATCACTAGGACATACCTTGGATGAAAAAAATAAATTTTCTTTTACCAAAAATTTTCAAGTTTTTTCAAGCACTTATTACTAATTACTTTGACTTGTAGTATTTTGTTTTTTGCATTTAGTCTTTAAATGTGTAATTTTATTTCACAAAAAAATTACGTTCTATGATATATAGCACTGGTTCCACCAAATGCTTATATCTCTCGATAAATATCGTGTGGCTATGCAATTATGCTTCAGATGCAGCTTCACCATAGAATAGATAGGTCCAGTTCGGCATTACATAACATAGAAATCCCGCTCGAAAAGGATGGAAAATTAAGTAGAATAGCGGATGCAGTAGAAGCAAAGTCGTGAAAAGAGCTAAAAGCATAGATATGGTATCAACCAAGTATTTATATTTACATACTATACACACGTGTTTTCATTCAATAATTACCCTCCTAGAATTTCTTATCCACCTTTCTTTACTTGAAAAGGCAATAGGCTTAAAATTTAATATATTTGACCAGAGGCGTACCCAGGATTTAAGCGTTACGGGGGCACCATTATTTTTAGTATGCCAATCACCAACAATAAAGTTCGGTTGTAACTCTTTGAAATGACTATGATAATTTATCATTAAAATAAAAACAAAAATATTATCAAATACCATTAACGTGATACTAATATAACAAAAGTATATTGCCCACTCATAGTTGAACTCGACGCGTTTTCATATTTTGAAAACGGTCAATAATAGCATCATTGCTTATATTTACAAAACACCTCCTTCTCAAAGTAACAAACTAAACAATCATTTAAAAATACATCACCAATACTACTACGCAATTCATCTTTGATGTACTTCATAGATGAGAATGCTCTTTCCACCATTGCAGTTGCGACAGGTAAAATTAAAGTCAACTTCACAAGCAAATAAACAAGTGAATAAGTCTCCACAAGATTTGTTTCAACCAATGCTTTCGCCAAATCACCAATTCCTTTCAAATCAGAGAACCTAGGGTCACCATGTTGCATATGCCATATGAAAGTGTCAAGTTGGCGACTAAGATCTCGAAGCTTCAATTCACCAAACTCATCGGGATAATGCTTGGCCAATGTCATTATTATTTCCTTATCAAAATTAGCAAATGCGTTAGCCGGATTCAAGCTAGCCATACTAAGAAGCAAGTTACTACTCACAACATCAAAACGATTAGTAAGCTCCAGAAGTTGCAAATCAATCACGGCATAAGAAAGCTCAACACGTAAGTGATGTGAATAAGTAACACTAGAAGGCCTATGCTTCGACTTTCCAGGAATATAGAATTCTTCCATCCTGGACACCAAAATATCATATTTTGCACAAAATAAATATACTTCATCCATCAATGGTTTTCATCCTTTATCTCTCATTCCTTGCAACCTTTCCTTTGTGATATCAAGAAATACCATGGCATTGACAATATCTTGATCTTTCTTCTGTAATATTTTGCTCAACTTGTTTGATATTATCAATACTTTCAACATTAAGTGAAGCAAGAAAACAAATTCAAATGCTTTAATTTTACTAGAAAAAACTTCTGCTTGCAACCTATCATTACCATCACCTTCACATTCAATCACCCCAAGCACATGAACAATAGAAGAAAATAAAATAACAAAGTTATCCAGAGAACTTCCTACAAAGCAACAATGCCAAGAAAAATAATATTTTTAATATGATTAATCACAAAATAATGCTAGTGTCCAATATATGTAGTGGAAATTCAACCAAACTTTCTGAGGAGTAAAAAGAAACAGCAAATTAAAAAGTGAACATTGGTTCAAAGAGCTCACCGTTTCTAATTTTTTGAGAGTCAAACAAACAATAAATTCAAAAACTAAAAAAAGTACACCTTTTGGGGCCTTAAAATTTTTGGGGCCTAAATCAAAGGCTTTACTAGCCTCAACAAAATCAAAAAAAATTACAAAAAATTCAAAGATTCAATCAAAATAGAATAGCCAAAAGTGAGAACAAGACACAAATAAGAAGCAAGCAAAACCTTCTAGTTAAGCCCCTTCTCAATCGTATTTTAAAAGGAATTTTTTTAAACCCTAACTTAGAAACTAAAATTTACCATTAGAAAAGTGGAAACAAGATAGAAAATTCCAAGTATAATTTTTAAAATCTTACCCAGAAAAAGATTGGCAGCTGCTTGATGCCTTGATCCCTGAAGAAAGAACGTGTGAACTGTGATGGTGAAAAGGTGGATGAAATTTATTTTGGTCGTTTGGGTTTGGCAGAAGGATGTCAAAAGAGAGAAAAGGGAGTACTGTGTTGAAATTCTCTCAAAGAGAGAGAAAAGGGTACTAGTAGGCATGTTGAAATTCTCTCAAAGAGAGAGAAAAGGATACTAGTAGGCCTGTAGGTATTAAAATACCAAATGAGACCCATCAAAAAAATTATTTTGATTGTTGAACCTGAGATTCAAACTTGGGTTTTGAAGAAGCCAACTACTCCACAAACCAATTCTTCTATCCAGTCTTTATGAATGAGGGTGCCGCATAATATATTTATAGGGGTCCTTCCTGTATTAACTTATATATATAGAATATATATACAATATTTTTACCGAGGCCAACGGGTGCCCGTACCCCCACCCCCAAGCGTAGGTCCGCCCCTGTATTTGACCATTGTTCTTACCCTATAAAATAGAAAAGATGAAATACTTATATTCGTTACCCCATAGTACTTTTATTCTTATATAAAATTATACTATACTTCCTTTATTTCAATTTATGCAAATATTTTTTTTTTAATGTTACAGAGCAACTTCCCTTTCTTAATATCCTTTTTCTTAAGAAAAGAATTATAAATATTTTGGGCCATATGAAAATCTACAGGTAATATGTAAAAAAAAAAAAGACAAAATTAAAATTAAAGAATAATGCCTGAAAAGCCAAATGTTCTGACTTAAAGTGCTTAAATTAAATCTGAGTTATCAATTTACCAAGAATGCTAATATATGTCGAATATCTTGCTCTTACTTTTTTCTAATTTTGAAAATATTTGTTCCCATCCCAATAAGTTATTGTCGCTTATTGTCGAAAAATAGTAGTCGAGGTGCATGGCATCTACACAGAGAGAAAGATCACCTTTTCAGATCACTTTGTTATTTATTTGATAGCTAAGTCATAGTGCAATTTTTACTACGTGGTCAAATATATCCTTGTATATGAGACAACTCTTCTATCTAAATATATGTCTTATTGTTCGTTCTCCATCACTTCAGTGTTGAATTCCAATTTCTATCTTATTTTAGAAAATTATTTTCTACAATGAATAACCTACTCCAGATAACTACAGAACTCATACGCATTACTGAGATGGAACCATTGGGAGGTCCAGATGATGAAGATATGCCCTACTTTTTCGTTGTTAAGTAAATTAAGTTTTTCTTGTTCAATATTCTACTTTGGGATCAATAGAGAAGATACTACATACATATATATACCCCTACTTATTCTGATTTTGTTTCTTTTTCAGTTAAAATGTGAAAATGAGGCAACATTACCCCAAAACAATGTTGCTACATGAGTGGAAAGTTTTACCACGACGGTAAAGAAGTCAACCATGTGGCAAAAGTAATATATATCAAGGGTGAAAATAACTATTTTTATTTTTATTTTTCACTTCTTTAGTTGCTGTATCTTTCAAAGTGGTATCAGAGCTTTTATATAGGTATCAGAGAATAAATAATTAATAATTAGTGAGAACTATATCAAGTGAATATTTTTATCAGGTAAGAGGCCCATGCTAATATGATTGTGTTAATTAGAATTAAGCCACCGCTCGAAACTTGTAAAACCTAATTTAATTTTGCCAATACTTGGATCTTGTAAAACTGATTAGATTTTAGTTTTGTTATATTATGAAAAATCATGAAGTAATTTTATTTGGTACTGAAGATTTAAGCTTGAATTTTGTTTGTTTATAAAAGTTAGAGCAACTAGCAACATATTTGATTCTTTGTAATCAATGGAGGTGGTATTATTATGGTTGATTCTTTATTATTATGGTTTGTTTACCGCAAAATTTAATGATACATTTGACACTTTACAGCATGTTGATTGATTTATCAATTCATAAAGTGATATTCATTTTATTTTCTTTTAAACTTTTTTTTTTTTATTTTTTATTTTTGTCTAACCTCTATCTGAAACTTAAAATATTAAGTATGTGTATGTCATTGATTGCCTTATAATTATTTTACAAGACCAAAAATACAAAGCTGCTTGAGATTTTTTACCAGACGGTATGTGTTATGCAATATAGTAGTCCTACTTCGCCATGTTGGAATTTATTGACAGAGTAAAACATCAATTTCAGTTTTATCCTTTCTTACTTCCTAATATTCAACACTGAAACTTGAAATGTGTTCATAGAGAACTTGTATTGATCTTATTACTACGGAAGATGCATAATAAATATTATATATGAAACAAAGAAATGGAACAACTCATCATAGATGATGTAGATGTAAAGATCCAACCGGCCGTTTTGAACACTAGCGCGTGGTTCGGTGGTTTGAGGCCATGAATAGTTTCACTTCAGGTATTATGACTTGTACGTGTGGTCTGAATTGAATTCCAGGAAGTTCAGAGTTAATTTGGAAAGAAATTCTTATTTCGGAAGTTTTAAGTTGAAAAATTGACTAAGGTGTGATTTTTGAGTAAACGACCTTGGAAGCGGGATTTGAAGGTTCCAATAGGTTCGTATAATAATTTTGGACTTGGGCGTATGTTTGGATCGAATTTTGGATGACCCGGGAACATTTCGGGCCTATTATGAAAGTTTACATTTCGGAACTGCTGTATTTCCAAATTGATATTTTAGATGGTTATAAGACTAGAAATTCTCAGCTTGGAAGCTAGCACCATGACGGATCAACAGTTTGAACATCAATGCTCTAAGTTCTCATCCCTTAAGGAATTGGAATTAGGGGAGAAAGGCGGGGACAAGAAGTTATTCCGTTTGGCTAAAGTGAGAGAGAGGAAGGCTCAGGACCTAGACCAAGTTAGGTGCATCAAGGACGAGGAAGGCAGAGTTCTGATAGGGGAGTCTCAAGTCAAGCAGAGGTGGCAGTCGTACTTTCGAGACCTACTCAACGAGGAGGGGGGGATTGAGCCATAGAGCTAGGGGAGCTGGGGTAGTCAGAGCGTCATAGAGACCTTGGGTACTGCAGGCGCATTAGGGTAGAGGAGGTCGTGGGGGCTTTGTGTAGGATGAGTAGGGGTCGAGCGACCGGGCCGGACGAGATCCCGGTGGAGTTCTGGAAAGGCGTGGGTAGGACAGGTGTGGAGTGGCTGACTAGATTGTTCAATGTGATCTTCAGGTCTACGAGGATGCCTGAGAAGTGGAGGTGGAGTACAGTCGTGCCCCTGTATAAGAACAAAGGGGATATCCAGTGCTGTAACAACTATAGGGGCATCAAATTACTAAGTCACACC
>MU771656.1:138985-170939 GCA_026770625.1 Nicotiana glauca | reverse complement strand
AATAAATACTACACACTTAAATATTCAATACAAAGCAAGGAAATGAAGAAATAAACATAAACGGGTAAGAAAATCTTAATCCCAAGCTTCAATCTTCAAGACCCAAGTGTGTGTGCAAAAATCCTAGCTTTCAAAAATGTTCTCTCTAGTCTATGAGGACTGAAAATAAGCCAAAGATCTCCAAAAAAATGTGTTTGGACGAGTATAAAAATGATTTGGGGATTACAAATGTGAAATTCCAAAATTGCCCAGAACTGTCCCAGATTCAAAGCAACGCGATCGTGTGAAATGGCTTGCGATCGTGTAGAGTGACCTGTTGAAGCTTCTGCGATCACGTGCACTGATCTGCGATCACGTAGATGGACTTGCTGAAGCTCTGCGATCGCGTGCATTGACCTGCGATCACGTAGAGTGAATTTATGAACTTCTGCGATCGCTTGGGTACAATTGCGATCGCGTGTAACACATTTCCAGAACAGTGCGAACGCTTCCCTAGTTCTGCGATCGCGTAGAGTAGTTTCCCAGCAGTCAATTTTCCACATTTTTAGCACAATTTGACTTGATTTTTTTCATTTCTTCTTCAAATCACATGAAACCTGAAAATTGCCAATAAACTTCCTAAAATGTCCTATTTTCCTACCAAAATTATGCAAAAGTTTAAATATTAAGAGGAGATAAATTGGTAAAATACCAACTTATCACTAATGACCTAAAAAATGTGTTCGTATTGAATTAGCACGACCCGACAATCAAATTCTTGGTGAGAATCATCAACTTTATAATATTTTAATAATGGATCACACTTTTTTAATGATCTTTTTTATGGTTTCCGATGATGATAAATATTGGATTATTTTTGTGTAACATATCCGTTTTTTTCTTTGTCTATTGACTGAGTTCCCCTTTTTAGTTTGCCTTTTCCAATATGTGAGATGTGGGGATAAAGCTTCGAAGCAGGAGCTAGCCTTCCAACGCGGGTCTACGCTTTCGAAAAGATGAAGATGCAAGGGGTAAAGAGACATTCTTGCACATCAAACCTTTTGACCCCGTGTTAACCTCATAAAAGAGACGATTCATTCTATTCCCTCGGTTATATTTGACTAAGACCCAGAGCCCTCTTGTCATAAGAAGCAGAAAGCGCCATCACCTACAGCCCTTTCCTCTGCCGGGGATTTCCACAAAATGAAAACGGGCGGCCCAGAGAGGAGGAAGGGCGTAGTAATCGACGAAATGCTTCACAGAGGTCAAAGTATTTTTTTTATAGACCTCCACTTCTTAGACGAAATAAGATCTTTTCACTCCGGATTCTGTACCCATCAGTTTTGGATCCTCACCTTAGACAGTTTGTTTAAGATTAGTCCCACTAAGATGGCGAGGAAATTGACTTCCGAGAGAGTTGTTTTCGCCTCGGTAATTACCTAACGAGAGAGCCTATGCAAAAGTAGTTCTTTTGTTCCCTGAATTATGACTAAATTAGTGAGGATGACATAACTTTTTATAAAGAGCTTAACTTACTTTTATGTAATAGTGATGGTGTAAAAATACTTTATTCTGACAGGTAACTTAAAAGATAAAGCCAGATAGTCAGTCCTGAATAATAACACAAGATATTAGTATGTTAAACATGTTAACATACGCTATTATGACTAAATTAGTGAGAATGACATGGTTCTTTTTATAAAGAGCTTAACTTTCATATAATAGTGATGGTGTAAGAAAATTTACCGTCACGTAATTTACAAGATAATAACAAATAGTAGTCGCTGACAAATAACCCATGATATTACTAATTTGGAAAATATATCAAGTATGTTAAAACCTGTTAACATACGATGCTGATTCGAAGCACTTTTTTTCCTTCCGATTAGTGAGATTTTATCTCTTACTTGACAAAATTAATTATGGTTAAGCCCTCCCATCCTTTTATTTCTTGAATTCAAGCGAGCAGCCAAAAAAAAAAAAATCAACCTATATAACATTTGTATTCTGAAAGCAAAGCTTAGTATAACTCTTTACACTTTATATATAAGTAAATCTTTAAGAAATTGTATCCAATATATAATTTCCAAGTGCATCCACTAGTGAGTTCTTGGAAAACTGAAAGAAGTGTTAAAATAGCACGGGCTAGCCAGTTTTCGGACTAGTTGTTCAAAAATAGCCAGTGTTTGCAAAGTCATTGAAAAATAGCTACTATTTTGCTGCAACAGATACTGATCCAACATAATATATTGGGGATCGTGCGTTTGTGTATGAACTTCCAGTATATTATGCGGGAACTCCAATATGCGGAGAGTTCCAGCATAATATACTGTAGATTGGAGCAGTTCTGTATGAACTTCCAGCATATTATACTGGACCGGTATATTATACTGAAACTCCAGTATATTATGCTAGAGTTCCAGTCTACTTATGCTGGAACTCCATTATAATATGCTGGAGTTCCAGTATACTTATGCTGGAACTCCATTATAATATACTGGAGTTCCAATATACTTATGTTGGAACTCCAGTATATTATGCTGGAATATTTTCCGAATTTTGAATTCGTTTAGATTTATCTTTACATGAAAATGGCTAAATTTCTATAACTTTTGAAACTATGACTTTATTTGTATGACCGCTTGTAAATCTGGCTATTTTTGAATTTCTCCCGAAAAAAGTAGGCCGGAGAATGGATTAATATCAAATCCATTTTCTTTGGGGCTGCAAATTACATTAAATATCAAATGAAATAAGAAAGTAAAAGTGGACACAAACTTGAAAAACTAGAGCCAAATGATTTTTTTTAAAGTATTGCTGCGGATTGAAAATAAGGTTTTTATCGTTTCAAAGGTGACACTCCATTTAAATTTCTCAGAAGAAAAATTTACTTAAATAGCCGTATGTACAAGAAACTATCCGTTAGATGTATTATACATAATTAGTGTATAATATATATTGGTTAGAGGCTGTAATTCTTTTATGGCTGAGCGACCAAATGTGTAACTTTCCCAAAAAATAATGGGAAATTTTCATAAATCACTATCTTTTAGTAGTAACTAGCCATCTATAGATACCATTTGCTATATTACGGATTATAGATACCTTTTCTGTGGTTATAAGATGTATTTGATGTATTTAAGCTATTGTATTCATGAGTACAGTAGCAAAAATAAGCGTGAATCAGGGAAGTCCAGCTAATCAGTTGTTGTATTCGAGTGTATTCGACTGTATTCATGGAGTGAAACATGGGATTACACCTGGATAGATTATGGTACTCGACTGTATTCACGGCGTGAAATAAGGGATTACACTGTTTTTAAAATGGAAAGTGAATCAATTAACGTAATAGACTCTTAATATAACTCAACAAACTCAATTATAACACACAAAATTTGTATTTTCAGTTATAAAAAAGATTCTCAGCCGAAAATACCCCAAAAGCTTAGCAATCTTCAGATAAATTATATAATACATCTGAATACATAAATTATATTAATTAAAAAAATATATAGGAATATATTCATGGCATATAGCGAGACAGTGAATACAATGAAATGCAGCGGGATACATTGAAATACAATGAAAAAAAGACAGTAAATACAATGAAATACATGGAATACAACGAGATACATTGAATTACAATAAAAAAAGACAATGAATACAATGAAATACATGAAAATATATTTAAAGAAAATCAAATTGCTCAGCCCCAAACTCCATCGTCTTTGTTCAAGAACAAATCCTAATTTCTGGAAAATCCGCCATTCACCGGAAGCCGATAGTGAAAAGGGTTCCCAAATAGGTCGTTGGCTCAGACAGTGTTGAAGAGGAAGATTAGGATTCCCAAATTACGCTGTTTCTTCAAGGATACAAGGAAGGAAGTATTATACATAAACGTATCTCATCATATTCTTATAAGGCTTTCATAAACTCAATGATTGGGATTAGAGCAGTTATAAGTCTTTCATAAACTCAATGATTGGGACTGGAGCAGTTATTCTTTTTCTCGTTGCGAAAATCAAATTTTTTTAAATACGTACACCACTAATTATAGAAACAAATGACAATAATCGAGAGGAAATTAGGGTTTATACCGATATTGGAGAAGAAGGAAGCGGCGTGGGTAAGATATTTCTCTGGTTTTGAGCGTGTTTATAGGGAATGAGAAAGAGAATAGAGTATATCAAAATAAAGAGAGAAAGAACGTGTATTGAGAAGTTTTTATGAAATAGGGTAATTATGAGTGAAAAAAATCTAAAAAGGGAGAGAGCAAAATAAAAAATAACATGTTTAGTGGCTTAAGTGTAGGAGATAACAAAAATTAGAAATTTTACTATAAATCATAAAAGGTATTTATAGAATATAATTTATTTAAATGATATTTATTTAAAATAAATAGGGTGTTAACATTTGCTATAGAAGGTAAAAATTCTAATAATAATCCATTTTGCTTCTAGCTCACCTTCGAGTTGCTATAAATGGACCTCAATGAATGGAGGCCCTATTTCTTTTGTAGACTGACGCATAAAGCCCACTATCCTACCTAAATGAACTGGTTTTGGGCTTCTTTTGTTTTGGCATTTTATTATTGAAATTTAGTAAAATTTGGGGCATTTGCATCTATACCCGTTTTTTGTGTCACGTTTTAACTTGTGCCCGTTTTGCAAAAAAGAAAAAACTACAAGCGTACCCACTTTGGCTGAAGTAGCAAAGGCAATCACGCAAAACTTCAGCATTCTAGTAGTCGGGCCTGAAGTTCAGCTCTAGAGCTGAAGTTTTTGTTTTGTAACTGGCGAACTTCAGCTCTAAAGCTGAAGTTTTTGTCTGTATAACTGGCAGCTGAAGTTTTTATTTGTAACTGGTGAACTTCAGCTCTAGAGCTGAAGCTTTTGTTTTGTAACCGGGGAATGGGGAACTTCAGCTCTAGAGCTGAAGTTTTTGTTTTGTAACTGAGGAACTTCAGCTCTAGAGCTGAAGTTTTTGTTTTGTAACTGGGGAACTTCAGCTCTAGAGGTGAAGTTTTTGTCTTTTTAACTGGAACTTCAGCTCTAGAGCTGAAGTTTTTATTTTATAACTGGGGAACTTCAGCTCTAGAGCTAAAGTTTTAGTTCTATATTTGATTAACTTTAGCATGTTTTATGCTATCTGATCCAATCATACTAAATAGTAAAAACTATATGTAGTGTGTGCAGATATGTACTCAGCATATCACACAGAAGAAACCCTCAAGTTCAAAATATTAGAAATAATAATTTTCCTGCATTAGAAGAATTCTATAAATTGATATCTTCACTTCATAAAGAAATCAACAGTACATTTCTACTTTAGCTTCAATTTCAGAGCAGCACTGCACATATAAAATAAGTTATAAATCTCGAAGAAATATTAGAGAAAAAGTTTGCAGCAATGAAAGAAGAGGACATCCCACATTAAAGGAAGTAATGTACCTATTGATGCACTAACGCTTTCCAGTAGGCGGAGGGCTTTGGAATAAAAAGGGAGATGAAGTTGTTTAAAAAGTGAGTATAAGTTAAAGTTAAAAAAAAAAATAAGTATAGGTTAAATGGGGGCGACCAAATAAGGCGGCCTGTGCAATTTTTACGTAAAATTTGGGATTTTTACATAAATAGTTGGGCAATTTATTATTTATTTTTTTAGTCACTATATATATATATATATAGATTATACATTCTGTTGGCCCAAGTAAAGGTTAGTTTTGAAGACTGACAAAAGAACTGAGGATGAACCAGGTCCATCACTCAGGTGCACAGAAATGGGTAGATTCGAGCATGTGAGTTTCACATGAAGGAGATAAGCTTAACTTGGTATATTTAATATCTCCTGATCGAAAATGTTGCATAATTGATAAGGAGAAGGAGTCCTTAGTCAAAGAGAACACAATTCAAGATAGGGAAGGAGTTAGAAGTTGAAATCAACTAGAACTATTCTACCAAGGAAGAGTTGCATCAGAACTCTAGTTATTTCTTCATCTACTAACTCTATAAATTGCAGGATGTTCTCACATTAAAGAGTTGCACAAAAAACAGAAGTTAAACGTGAATTGAGAGCAAAATAACAAGGCTTTTTGCAAGCAATTCGTGTGTGATTCAAGTGTGCAAACCTGAAGCTACATGAACCAGATTGAAGAACCAGCTTCATAAATAGTTTTATGTGTCTTTCTTTATTTCTAGTTCAATTGTAATAGGTGTTTTCATATTGTACCTTTCAGCTTTTATAGAAGCAATTGTATTAGGTACCTAGAGTGTTCAAGTTAGAGTTAACTTGAAGTTGTCGCAACAATTAGAGGCTGGTTGCTACACATGGATTAGAGTTAATCCTTAGGTTTACAAAGAGTTTTGTAAATACTGTTTTGGCTCAGTGATTTTAGTGGAAGTTTGGGAAAATCCTACTGAGTAGTAGGTTGTGGTTCTTTCACCTTTTAAGCCAGGTATTTTTCACGTAAAAATCTCTGTATTCTTTATTTTATGTACTTTTAATTTCGCAAACAGTAGTAGAAAATACACCTAGAAGAATCAGGTTCTCCTAGAGCAAAAATTGGGTACCACACAAATCACCCCCCTCTGTTGTGTGGAATTGACGTTTAGAACATCAATTGGTATCAGAGCAGGTTATCCTTGAAAAGGCTAACACCTTAGGAAAAGATCAAGATTAGTGCACCACCTGGAAACTGGGAAGGGCAATCCACTGATAGGCCTCCACTCTTTAATGGCCACTACTACTCTTGGTGGAAAAACAAGACGAGAGATCACATCATATGAGAAGACTATGAACTTTGGGACATAGTCACTGATGGTCCCCTTGAAACTACAAAGAAGAATGATGAAGGAGTGGACGTGCCAAAGACAAGAGCTAACTGCATTGCTGAAGACTTGAGGAAATGGGAGAAGAATGCCAAGGACAAGAAATGGCTTGTGTGTGGACTTGGTCCAGACGAGTACAGTAGAATTCAAAGTTGTACCACTGCTAAGGAAATCTGGGACACTTTGCAAGTAGCTCATGAAGGAACACCTCAAGTGAAGAGGTCCAGAGGAACACTGTTGTATTTTCAATATGAGAATTTCACCATGAAGGAAGAGGAAACCATCCAAGAGATGTATACAAGGTTCACCACACTAACAAATGAACTTAAGTCTCTTGGAAGGGTTATTCTTGAAGAAGACAAAGTTGAGAAGATTTTGACAAGGGTACTGCCAATCTCTTGGGAAAGCAAAATCACAGCTATTCAGGAATCAAAGAACATTGCCACTCTTAAGTTGGATGAGCTAATTGGAAATCTCACTGCCTATGAACTTAGAAGGAAAACCATGAAGATGGATGCACCCAAGAAGGAAAGGAACATGGCATTCAGATCACTGAAGGTGCTGATCTAGAGGAGGATGAAATGACCATGATCACAAAGGAGTTCAGGAAGTACCTAATGAGAGGAAATTGAAGAAGTGGAAGCTATATCAAACCAAGGGTTCCTGAAAAACAACCCAATTAGGGGTGTTACAAGTGTGGAAAGACTGATCACCACATTAAAAATTGCCCTAAATGGGAAATTGAATGGAAGAAGGAAAGAGCTGAACGAAGGAACAAGAAGAAGGAACAAGTTCATCCCAAGAAGAACAAAGGATTGTTGATACCCAATTTTTCCTGTATATTTTATATACTCACAATATGCTCAAAATAGCATTTTCATGCATATATAAGCATGCCCAAGAGTTTTGGTATTTTTTTCTTATTTTTGAAGATTTTAAAATCAATTTGTTATCTATTTTAATAGTACAAAATTCAATATTTATTTCCAAACTATTATTTTTGGTGAGTAATTTATTTTTATTCTCATATTTACACCAAGATATAATTAAGGTGATTTTTACATATTTTTATAAAATTTATTTGGTATTTTTAAAGCTAAATTGCTATAATTGCAATTATAGCCTATTTTTCGATTAATAGTATTTTACAATTACAAAATTGCTCCCAGTATTTTTAAATTAACATTTATATATTATTAATTAATTTAGTACTTTTAATTGGGTTTGAAAGTTATTTTAACTATTTTTATTAAATCAAAAGGCGGAAATTGCCTATTTAACGTATATCCCATTTACATTCCAATTATAGCCACATTACAGCCCAAATTTGAATCCAATTTCAACCGGCCCATTTTCAAAACCAACCCAATCTATAACCCAATTATAATACCCGACCGAACCCCCTTTTAATCGCAACCGTTGATCTAGAAGATCAACAACTCAAATTAAACATTTCCTTTTTTTAATTCACAGACTACTCCTCAACCCTAATTCATTTCCACCCTTCAGCCGCCCTTGAATCCCCAAACTCTCTCAAGGTTCTCCGGAACCCTAGTGTCCCCCTACCTTGTTCTGCCGTGTTTTCACTGGAGTCCATGGCTTCCCAGGCCATGGACAACCTATACTTAGCTCCTATATCTCCTGCATGCCTGTTGTTCGAAGGTTCGAGGCCAGACCTCGAGGGTCTTCACTCAGACCTTCACCGATTCCGGCCATCTCCGGCCCTCCTCCGGTGGCTTGGTCTTTTGAGCCTGATTATGACATTATCCGACTTAGATCGGATATTTTCGAAGCCTTTCTCATCTCTAGGGTTCACCTGAAACCCTTACTATCAAGGTTCTCTCTGATTATTTTTAGATCTGTTACATGTTTGCACTATTGCTTAAGTTTCTTAAACGTTTTCTCCGATTTTCTTTCAAAAGTTACTTCTTTTCGATTAGGGTTTCTGGAAGGTTTTTAAAATGTTTTTGACTCTTCTTCTTCTCCTTTTCTTGGTGTGAATCGATCCTTGCTATGTTCTTATTTTGCTCTTTTCTGACTCGTATGTTTTCTTCACGTGTTCTTATATTTGCTGTACTATGAAGTTTTCTATTGTTCTCCGTTCTGTCTTCTACTGGTTTCAATATCATGCTCTCATATGCCTATCTTATGTGTTTCTTTACTGTGTTTTCCTACTGAGTTTTAGTCCTTTGTTTTTCTTTATCGGACTTTGCCTGGATTCTTTCTAGATGTGTTTCATTGGCTGTTTCTTTAAGTTTATACTACCTGAACTCATTTAAATTCCAAGATTTTCTTGAAACTTGTTTCCTGTATTAGTTTCTATGTTCTATTTGCCTTGAACTTGCTATTGTGCTTGTATGCTTATCATGAGACTCTGAAAGAGGTCTGTAAGTCTGTTTCAATAGCTTGAATTCTCATCTCTGTATCGAATTCGAGTTTAAAAATCCTGGGATTTGGGGATTTCTTTGGCAAATTTGGTTTTATGTTTGGACAAGGGTTCTACTTTGAAACTTTGAACTCTCAGACTCACTCGTAGTTTATGAATTAAATTTGAACTTTTTCTGCATTGGTGATTTTGAAACTTTCTTGCTAGTCTTTCGTAATTAGCATGACCTCCTTCTTGCTTGACATGTCTATGTGTTTTATATATGAGAACTTCTCTTTATAAGGTTTTTCCAACTGTTAATTGATTCAGAATCCCTTTAATGTTGCTTATTTTATTGTTACTGATTTTCCCCTAAATTAAAACTTTCCATTACCTCTTTTCTGACTCGAACAAGGCTTTCAATTTGGTTCTTTTTACTGGTTGTTTTACTGATTCCCTTTCCTTGTTTTCACAAATCAAGTACCACTATACTTTTACCTTAAATGTCTTCTATGTATTTACCCTTATTTGTCTGCTTTGCACAAGATATTTACTTGATCTCCTTCCTTAAATAACTTCTACCCATTACCATTTAAATTTGAACTCCTTAATTAAAGGAAGTCCATATATTGATTGATTTTAATTGGTGTATAGTTCCATAATTACTACTAAACTCTAATTCTTTCCTTATTTTCTACACCTGTTTTTAATTATAAATACCATGCTCTTTCATTAACACATACATGATTTTTAAGCATATAGAAATCACAACTCTCTTTTAAAACCTACACTCTTGCTTCCTGATTGCACTTTGGCTTCCATAAGTGTATTGTTTCTCCCTACTCGCTCCTTGGAACTGACTTATGTCTTGCTATCTATTGCTGCAATGAATCCCTATCCCCATTCCTTTTATGTTCTTGGGCTGTAGTTTAAGACATGGCAACATACAAAGTTGGTGTCATGGATTAAAACTGGGTCCTTTGGATCCTAGCCTCTTTCAATTTCCCATACCCCCATTTCCTTATGTGCATTGAGTTAAGGTACAACCTGGCAGCATCCAAATTGCTGTCCAGGGCTGAACCTGACCTTCAAAAGGTCCTAACTCTATAATCTTTAAGCTGCCATGGCTCCCCCTAATTCCCTTTCATTGCACTTACACTTACTCCTAGTCCTTAAGTTCTGCCCCCTCTTATGAGCCTTGCTTTGGGAACCTTGAGTTCCCTCTGAACTTAGACATTTGAGGGCTGGCCCTTCCACACTGCACTATAATCTGTTTTGCAATGATATTTGGGGTGCAAGCACTGCCTGGAACTCTTGAAGTTCCTTGGAACTTTGACACATCCCAAATAAGAGAAAGGTGTGACGACCCGACCCGTCGTCTCGTGAGTTACTACCCCGTTCTTCCCATTTTCTGCTTCCTTATATTTCATTATTGGTATTGGGTGCGTTAGAATTTAATTGGAGTGATTTTATTAAGAAATGAGATACTTAGTCTCTTTTAAGAAGACTTAAGTTGGAAAAGTCAAGTAGATGTTGACTTGTGAATTAGAGGGCTCAAAATTGAATTCTGATGATTCGATTAGCCTCGGGTGATGATTTAAGGCTTAGGAGCGCAATCAGAAGTAATTTTGGAGGTCTGGTGAAGAAGTTAGCCTATTTTGGCGAAGTTAGTATTTTGGCGATTTCCGGTTGATCGGTGATATTTTGATCCAGGAGTCGGAATGGAATTCCAAGAGTTTTAGTAGCTTCGTTAGGTGATTTTGGACTTGTGCGCAAAATTTCAATTGATTCGAAGGTGTTTAGGTCGGGTTTTTGATTGAATGCAAGTTTTGGAAGTTTTATTTAACTTAAGCTTTGATTTGATGAAATTTGGTGATTTTGATGTTAAAAATAGTGTTTTGATGGTTCGAACAAGTTTGAATGAGGTATTAAAACATATCTGTACTTTTGGTTGAGGTCCCGGGGGCTTCGGGTGTGTTTCGGATGGCCAACGGGTTGTTTTTGGAAGATTTTTGTTGTTTTTAGCATAAACATGTAATGATCCAAAGGTCCATTTTTAGTTCTAGAGATCGAAATTTGATTTCGAGACTTCCAAAATTTAAATCATGAATTATAGGACTGATCTGGAAAGTTTGGTCTAATTTCATGAAGTCGCGATTGAGTTTTTGACACGAAACATGAGTTAATTGTTTAACGAGCGAAATGGGTATTAAACTGAGTAAATGAGGTCCGAATTGAGTTTTGATTAAAGGTTTGTGTTCATATTATTATGTGTGACTCATAGGAACAAGAATCGTCGAATTCCAAGTTTGTATGATTGAGTTACAGCATTTTTAGTGAAATAAAAAGCTGCTGCATTTTTTCCACAGCATTGTGAACAGTAGTTTTGAACAGTGCCCCGTAACAGTACCCGTAATAGTGCCCTGTAATAGTATCCATGAATAGTACCATGAACAGCACTCCGTGAACAGTACACACGAGGTGAATAGTAACACGGGGTGAATAGTAACACGAAAATTTCTGGACATATTGTTTTTGAAGTTCCGAAAATATTTTCCATTTTTCCGATTTGGGGCTCGGATCTGCCGATTTTTGGTCAGATTTTCATAGAGAACAACGGGGTAAGTGTTTTTTACTCAATTTTGGTTGTATACTTGAATCTATTATGAGTTTTGGCGTTTAATCTGAGAATTTTGTTGAAAAAGTGTACAAAACCATCTTGGATAGAATCACGATTTTGAGGGTCAAAATGATATGGGAATTGAATAATTTTAGTATGGTTAGACTCGTGGCGAGATAAGGAACCCGTTGACGTAAAAATTTCTGAGTTTTGAGACATGGGCCCAGGGCTCGGGTTTTGCCAAATCCGTGAATTTTGATATTTTTCGATTGTTTTCAATTGGGTATTGTCTCTTTAGTATAATGCAACATACTCGTTGTAATTTTGGACAGATTCGTCACGCGAGGAAGCAAATTCGAAAGGCAAGGGCATCGCGGAGTAGACTTTTGACCGTCTTGAGGTGAGTAATGATTTTAAATGGTGTCCTGAGGGTTTGAAACCCCGGATTGCACAACGTGGTGCTATGTTGAGGTGAGATACGCATTATATGACGAGCGCGGGGTCATTTACTATTGGGGATTGTGACTTGGTCCATCCCGGTTGATATTTTATCGCGTATTTGATAAAGACTTGTTGTTTTTCACCATAATTTGGGCTTATTGCCATATTTGGGCTTCGTGCCAATTATTTGAAATCCTTTTATGAATTTCCATCACTATTTTCCTCACTAATTGAAATACTATTTGAACTCAGTCCAATTGAGTTATACTATTTCATGAACTCAGCTACATTTATACTCAACTTGAGATTTAAATGATGTTTATAATGTTGTTTGAGCTGAGCACCATTGTTTTACTGATGCCCAAGGGGCTTATGATTATTTTCTGGACTGATTGAGGCCGAGGGCCATATGTGAGGATATGTTGAGTGATGTGAGGAGGCTTCCAGGCCTCGAGTGTTATGTGAGGAGGTTTTTAGGCATCGAGTGTGATGTGTTAAAGCTTTAAGGCCTTATGATATTGCGCTTGGGCTGTAGGAGCCCCTTCGGAGTCTGTACACACCTCCAGTGAGCACAGGGTACCCAAGTGAGTTGGGAGTGGGCCCGAGAGGCCGATGTTGTGCTTTTATAAGTTGGGAGTGAGCCCGAGAGGCTGATGTTGTGTGTTGGTGAGTTGGGAGTGAGCCCGTGGGGGCTGATACTGTGCTGAGGATTTGATATTAAGCCCGAGGGGTGAGTTTCTGATTAATTTTTACTTGTTGAAATTAATTGTCTTCACTATTTTAAAAGAGAATTATCTGGTACTCCACGAATTTATTGTATAATTGATTTTACCGCTTGAGATAGCGTTATTTGTGCCTTTATGAGATTTCATGCTTTCAGTCATTATTTATTTTTATTACTCACTGAGTTGGAGTACACACTTTACTCCCTGCACCTCGTGTGCAGATATAGGTAATTGTTCACCCGGTAGCGGGCTTTGAGCTGATTGGAGATTTTGCCATCGTAGCTGAACAAGGTGACCGTCAGCGTTCGCGGCACCGTATCTCTTCCTTTGAATCTAAATTCCATTATGCATGTTACTGGTCTTATAATAGTGTTTAGATTCTTTAGATGCTCGTGACTTGTGACAGCCCGATTTCAGGCTGAGTTGGGCTGGTTCCCTGTTTTATCATTTCCTTCCGCATTTATGACAATGTACACTATAGTTTGACTTATTCGTGTTAAGTAACTGTTAAAAGAGGTATTGTTAATATGTTGGCTGGCCTTGTCTTCACGAGGGGCGCCATCACGACTAAGTTGGGATTTTGGGTCGTGACAAAAGGCTTTGAAAATCCGATCCTGGAAGTTGATTTATCTCATATTATTAGACTTTGAGGCTGGATTAGGCTGATTCGATGTAGATGTAATCACTGATGTATTTTTATCATTCCTTTTGATTCACTTGGTCTGTAATAAGCTTTGTAATAAACTTTGTAACAACTACTGGGTTATAGTGAAAAGGGGTGGGATTGAATGCATGTCAAAGGGGTATATACCATGTTCATAGGATGTATACTCTTTCAAATTCTGCCTAGATACCATGTCTATAGGATTAATACTTTCAAATTCTGCACTTTCACCTAGAAATCATGATCATAGGGTTATCATTTTCAAATTTTGCATTCTTCACGTAGATACCATGTCTATAGGATTAATACTTTCAAATTCTGCACTTTCGCCTAGAAATCATGATCATAGGATTATCACTTTCAAATTATGCATTCTTCCCGTAGATACCATGTCTATAGGATTAATACTTACAAATTCTGCACTTTCGCCTAGAAATCATGATCATAGGGTTATCACTTTCAAATTCTGCATTCTTCACGTAGATACCATGCTCATAGGTTTTTTGCACTTCGTAATATATACCATGTCAACGAATCGATGCTGAAATTCTGCACATCATATAAATTATATGCCATAGGATTTCCTACATTTTTGCATGTGCATCTGTCATTAGGCAAATTTACTTATAGAATCTAAAATAAGTCAATCACACATTGATGACCTGCCTAGAGAATTTCTGCATAACAAAATCAGTGACGCCTAGAAAGCATGCCTATAGGAGTAATCAATTAAATCTGAATTGCCCACTCGCCTTTTAAATCTAAAATAAGTGGTAATTCGTCTAACACTCGCAAAACTTAATAATTTTTGCAATCAATTTGTTCTCCCCCGTCTCTAAATCAATAGATATCATGCCTATAGATCCTGTTTAACACAGATAAATAGTTAGATAATTAATCAATTATCAGTTTTCTGCAACTACATCTAAGCAGGAGTAATTCGGACTCCCTATCTGGGAATTATGTGGTAAATCAATTCTTCCTACGCTAATTTTAATTAAGGGCCTAAACAGTATGTGTAAGACGTGCTTAACAATTTGTTTCTTTAAGTGGGGAGGCCTACTTAAGCCATTAATTGTTCTTATTTTCCTATTAACTGCTTTATGTGTTTTGATTGTCGCCCTAGAATTTTATCCTTTTTAAACCTCTGAAAAGCCAAGCTCCCTCCCTTTAGGATTAGTAGTCCTAAATGCCTTGGGGACTGATAGGTGGGATGGGTAATAGCATGCAGTAGGTAACGATACCATTCCGTGCTTAATACCTTAACGGGGTGGGAAGGGTAGACATGGAGATGATGATAACACGGTAACACTATGCGTATGATTGGTTACCGGTGTTGTGTGGATAATCCATGTGTTTTACAAACCTAAGACCCCTTTCCTTTATGTAACTTTGTTTAATATCAATAAATTTTGTCTTTTCAACTACCCCAAAACTCCCCTTTAATTTTACTGCATTCTTCCTTTTCCTTCTAAATTTTTCTTCTTTGTTTATTCAATGTCTTGACTAATTTTCTGCACTTAGATACTCCCTCAAACAAATTGTAGATTCCAACATGCTTGTTACATACCTGTTTGCAACTCTTATGTGTGAAATTATTTGTATACTTGTTTGCCTTAAAGTCACAATATAGCATGGTCGGGAACCACACTAGTGGATCTTGAGGGATGCCTAACACCTTCCTCTCGAGATAATTTCTAGCCCTTACCTAAACTCTGGTTTTCGAACTCAAAACCCTTAGTGTCCTAATGCACTTAATCATTAGGTGGCGACTCTTCAATTCCAAAAGCCCAATTTCCAAACGGGAATAGAGTTGTCCTCCCAAATGTCGTAAACCTAATTTCGCTTTAGAAAAAGGGGGCATCGACAAGGATCAACAAAGGCTATGGTTGCTAATTGGGGTGAAAGCTCAAATAATGACTCAGAAGACGAAAATGGAGATGAACAAGCACTTATGGCAATTGGGAAATCCGATGAGGAATCTGAGGTAAGTATAATTCATCTCAAAGACAAGATTAAGTTTTTGTCTAAAGAAAGTCTATCTGAATTACTTTTAGATTACATTGATGAATTTGAGGTTATAAACAATGAAAAGGAACATCTTTCTAAGGAGTGTGTGATTCTGAAAGCTAAGTGCAAAAACCTGGAACCTAGGGCTAGTGAAAGTGATAGTAAAAATATCGAGTTGAAGAACCAGGTTCATGAACTTGACACCACAGTCCTAGAGCTCAAATCTAAAAATCTAAAATTGAAATTAGGAACTGGTAAAAAAAAATCTGATCACACACAACTCACTTTAGAAGAAAATATAGGAAAAATAAAAGATGAGTTGTACAAAAGAGATGAGCAGATAAGAGTCCTTAAGGGGGATCTAAATAAGGTTAAGCACGAGCTAGATAGAACCTGTAAATGGAATAGGTCCTCCGATGCATTTTCATGGCTACATGAACACCATAGTAGCAATAAGAGAGGACTTGGCTATGGGACGCCCGCACCTAAGTGGGATCCTAAAAGCAAGTGCCTCACACTTCCTGAGAACAAAATTTGCACACACTGTGGTAAAACTGGTCACCATAAAAGTGAATGTATTGCAAACGAAAAGGCTAGTCAAAAGAATAAAGAATTTGCTCAAGGGAAAAATTGACTGCCTGGTTGGGCTAAAAAGAATTTAATTCACCCCTTTGCTTATAAAAAGGGACCCAAACTAGTTTGGGTTCTTAAGACTAACCCGTGATTTTCTTTCGCGGGTCCAAGTGAAGGGGAGCAGCCAAATATGGTGCATGGATAATGGCTATTCAAAGCATATGACAAGAAGCAAGAACCAGTTCCTTTCACTTGAGGACCTCAAATGAGGTAATGTCTCCTTTGGAAATGGGAAGAAAGGTGAGATCATTGGGGTTGGAAAGGTAGGTAAGACTGTCTCTCACTCTATTGAGAATGTCTACCTGATAGATGGCCAAAAGTACAGTCTAATCAATGTATCACAATTATGTGATAAAGGTAACTTGGTAGCATTCTCCACTACCAAATATTTTGTGATTAATCTTACCACTGAAAAGATTGTTTTGCAAGGAAAAAGAGTAAACAATACATACATTGTAGATTTGTCCACACTTTCAGAAAATGAACTCACTTGCTTAAGTGTGTTAGACAATGATCCCCTCCTTCGGCACAAGAGACTTGGACATGCAAGTCTGAGTTAACTCAACAAATTAGTTTCCAAGGATCTGGTGATAGGGCTTCCTAACATCAAGTTCAAGGAAGACAAAGTTTGTGAGTCTTGTGCAAGAGGGAGGCAGGTAAGATCCTCTTTTAAATATAAGAAAGTGGTAAGTACCACCAGAATGATGGAACTGTTCCATATGGATCTCTGTGGTCCAATAACAACATTAAGTAGAGGTGGTAAAAGATATGTGATAATGCTTGTTGATGATTACTCTAGGTTTACTTGGACATTGTTTTTAACATCTAAAAATGAAGCATTTTACATGTTTACTTCTTTTGTTAGAAAAACTCTGAAACAACTAGGTAATCAACTTGCATCAATTAGGTCTGATCATGGAACTAACTTTGAAAATGCTAAGTTTGCTAAATTTTTGCCTGCTATTTCATAAATAGTTGCATGACTAGACCTCTTGTTAAGAAGATTCCCTTTGAGTCACTTAAAGGGAGAAAGCTAAATATATCCCATCTTAGGGCATTTATATGCAAGTGCTTTATGCAAAATAATGGCAAAGACTCCCTAGGTAAGTATGATCCCATAAGTGACGAGGGAGTATTCTTGGGATATTCTTCACATTGTAAAGCTCATAAGATATAAAGTAAAAGAAATATGTGTGTAGAAAAATGTATATGTTTTTTTAAAACTAACATTCTTTCTGAGAAGCAGGAACAAGATAATGATGAGATTGGGCTGATAAGAAATTCAAATGGTGAAACCATAGTCCAGCCTGAAGAAGCATCATATGAAGGAACACGTGATGGAACAAGTCCTTCCACCCAGGACAACATGACAAGGGGAACTGACTAGAGAGGAACTAATCCTCAAACCTCGAGGGAACCTGTCCATGAACCTATTCCTTAGTAACAAAACCAGGAAGAAACATCTAAAGAAATTGACACTCCTATTGCAACATCCACGAAATTGGATATAGATGAACCTGGTTCATCTGTTGATCAGAAGTTGTATAGGGGAATGATTGGTTCTCTTTTGTGTCTTACTACTAGCAGACCTGACATTGCTTTCAGTGTAGGTCTTTGTGCTCTATTTCAGGCAAATCCAAAGGATCCCCACTTGACTAATGTAAAGAGAATATTGAGATACTTGAAAGGCACCAGTAACGATTGCCTTTGGTATACAAAAGGTAGTAATTTTAACCTAGTGGGATATGCTCACGCTGATTATGCAGGTTTCTTAGTGGATAGAAAGAAAACCTCAAGTATGGCACACTTCCTTGGTTCATGTCTTGTGTCATGGCCTACCAAAAAGTCAAAATTCAATGGCCTTATCTACTGCTGAAGCTAAGTATGTTGCTGCTGGTTCATGTTGTGCTCAATTGTTGTGGATCAAACAACCATTATTGAACTTTGGAATTGATGTTGGTTGCATCCCTATTTTTTGTGATAACACTAGTGCTATTAGTATGAAAAAGAACCTGATTCATCATAAGTGAACTAAGCACATATATGTTAGGCACCATTTTTGAGGGACAACTATGAGAAAAGCTTGATCACTGTGGAGTTTTGTGCTACTAACAAGCAAATTGCTGACATCTTCACAAAAGCCTTAAGTAGAGATCACTTTGAGAGGAACATGTTGGAATTAGGGATGATTAAGATCACCTAAAATGACCAGTTCAAGGTCAAACGAAAAAATGAAAAAAAAATTGAAAAACAAATTTTGGTTAGAAAGTCAGTAAATTGTATAATTAGATTAAATCTTTCTCAGTCTCATACTTTTCATAGTATACTCTTGTGCCATGTGTTAAATGGATCATTAATCACTAATGATATTTTCGTTATTTTGGCAAATTTAGACTCACACAAGAGAATTATCAGTGAAGAACCTGGTTCATCAAGGTAAAACGGTATGTTTTCTACACTTTGCATAATTTGAAATAACTATATTTGGATCATGAGTAGAGAGTCCCACCAAATACCAAACTCCTTTTGGACTTATCCATTACAAGTGAACCAGTCCCATTCAAAAGAGTCCCAACCGAATGGAAGTACCTAGATTCTAGGGATACACTTCAACATCTCTTCAAAACTGAATTTCAGTTTGATTAAACTTCTAAGAGCCCGAAAAGTTGTAGCTACCCCATCAATTATTCCCCTGTATATTGATAAGCTTTAGTGTATTCCTTACCCCATCTCTCTCAAGCCGTCAAAAGCTCTCATTCTTCTTTCATCTTCCAAACACAATCTAATTCTCTTCTCTTCCATACCCTAGCCCAGATATGTCGAACACTTCTGAAAATCCTTCATCACCACCACAGGAAACCACTTCCACACCTTCTACAATACCAATCTCTAAGAAAAGTTGAGTAAAGATGATGGCTCATAAGATTTTTGCTGAAGGAGAGGAGATCAAGAAAATAAACAAGCAATTGAAAGCAGGTAGGGAAGAAGAATCCTAGAAATCTGAAGATTCATTTAAGTCTGCTACTATGGGGGAAGAAAGTAGGTCTTTCAAAACTGAACAGGTATCTTCTGATTTTGAAGTTTCTCCTGAGACAATTTCTAAAGTTGCTGAAAATTTGGAGAATAGATTTGTAGGATGTATAGCAGGTGTTGAGACTACATAATCTGGAGAAGTTGGTGGTAAAAATGAAAAAAAGGAGAGCAAGGGCGCTAGGAGTACTGTGAGGGGAAAGACGACAAGAGTGGCTGATTCTTTACCCACTCCTGTTGGTCTAACATAAGAAACCTATGCAATGGTTATTTAGGGAGAGGAATTTAGTGAAATAGAAGAGAATGTGAGCAAAACAGGGGGGAAGTGGGTTTGGTAAAGCTGCTGAGGGGTTGGTTCAACTTGAAAAAATATAGATGAACCTGGTCCATCTGAGCAGGAAACCCTCGCGGACCTACTGATAGGGTTATCAAAAGCACCAAAACTCGTGCTATTCCCTATGATTTCATTCTCACAACTGTGCTGCACATTTCAAGGTACCTGTGAAGAAGTGGGTTAATACTCTACTTGCTTGCGATTATGAAGTCAATGTCATTCTTAATGAACCTGGTTCATCTAAACAGAAACTTATTAATAGCAAAGTTAGAGTCTTGGTATAGGAGAGTGAGGCAAAGGATATTGAGATAGCAAGGCTGAAGACACGATTGGTTGAGGTAGAATCTAAGAGAGATGTTCTCAGAACTGAACTTGCAAGGGAAAAGGAGAAGAATGATGGAACTCTTCAAGACATGCTGAAACTTCTCCAAGCAAATAACCCAGCCCCTGCCTCTTCCCAGCCTTAAATCATAGCCTAGTGTAGATCAACCAGTGACCCAGTTCGGAATGTTTCATTTCTTTTGCTCATGTTTTCATTATTTTATTTCTTCTTATGCTTTATGGTAGAATCTTATCAATCATCAATGAAATTCACTATTTTTACTCTAACTGTTTGTTTATATTTCTTTGATGGTTGAAATTCTTAGTTTGATCTATGATGATTAATCCATGTTTGCATTTGAAGTAGCCCAGTGGCCATGAGTGAGCTTTAAAATCTGGTTATCTCATTTTTTTATGCAACTTTTCGGTGATGCCAAAAGGGGGAAAAAGGTTGTGTTTTAAACAAGTGTTGTTTACACTTTGAACAGTGATGTTTATAACCTAATGTACATGGTCCTTGATGATAAGTGATAAAAAGGAAAAATGTTTCTAACATTATGTTGATGTTAAGCTGAGTTGAAACATGGCCTAAGCTTAAGAAAAGCACAGAGTTTGTCATCATCAAAAAGGGGGAATTTTTTGGCCCAAGTAAAGGTTAGTTTTGAAGACTGATAAAGGAACTGAGGATGAACCAGGTCCATCACTCAGGTGCACAGAAATGGGAAAATTCGAGCATGTGGGTTTCACGTGAAGGAGATAAGCTTTACTTGGTGTATTTAATATCTCCTGATCAAAAAGGTTGCATAATTGATAAGGAGAAGGAGTCCTTAGTTAAAGAGAACACAATTCAAGATAGGGAAGGACTTAGAAGTTGAAATCAACTAGAACTCTTCCACCAAGGAAGAGTTGCATCAGAACTCTAGTTATTTCTTCATCTACTAACTCTATAAATTGAAGGATGTTCTTACATTAAAAAGTTGCACAAAAACACAAAAGTTAAACGTGAATTGAGAGCAAAATAACAAGGCTTTTTGCAAGCAATTCGTGTGTGATTCAACTGTGCAAACCTGAAGCTACATGAACCAGATTGAAGAACCAGCTCCATAAAGAGTTTTATGTGTCTTTCTTTATTTCTAGTTCAATTGAAGTAGGTGTTTTCATATTGTACCTTTCAGCTTTCATAGAAGCAATTCTATTAGGTACCTAGAGTGTTCAAGTTAGAGTTAACTTGAAGTTGTCGCAACAGTTAGAGGCTTGTTGCTACACAGGGATTAGAGTTAATCCTTAGGCTTACAAAGAGTTTTGTAAATGCTGTTTTGGCTCAGTGATTTTAGTGGAAGTTTGGGAAACTCCTACTGAGTAGTAGGTCGTGGTATTTCACGTTTTGAGCCAGGTGTTTTCCACGTAAAAATCTTTGTGTTCTTTATTTTATGTACTTTTAATTTCGCAAACAGTAGTAGAAAGTACACCTAGAAGAACCAGGTTCTCCTAGAGGGAAAATTGGGTACCACAAAAATCACCCCCTGTTGTGTGGAATTGACGTTTAGAACATCACATTCGCTAAATATTTTTAGTTTAAGTAACTGAGTGGGCTGCAATTTAGGTTAATTATACACTGGATACTCTATTTGGTCACCCCTATATAACGACCCGACCGGTCGTTTTGAGCTATAGCACATCGTTCAGCGATTTGAGGCCATGATTAGCTTCATTTCAGGCATTATGACTTGTACGCATGGTCAGAATTGAATTTCGGGAAGTTCAGAGTTGATTTGGAAAGAGAATTCTCATTTCAAAAGCTTAAAGTTAAAAGAATTAGCCAGGATTGGAAATTTGAGTAAATGACCTCAGAATCGGGAACTGAAGGTTCCACCAGGTTCGCATTATGATTTCAGACTTGGGCGTATGCCCGGATCGGGTTTTGGATGACCCGGGAGCATTTTGACGCCTATTATGGAAAGTAGCACTTTGAAAGAAATTTCATAAGTTTGGGTTGAAGTTCATTTCAGTGATATCGATGTCCTTTTGGGATTTCGAGTCTGGGAGTAGCTCCGTATGGTGATTTTGGAGTTGGGAGCACGATCGGAAGTGAATTCGGAGGTGCGTAGGTAATTTTGGAGCCATTTGGCTAAAGATAGAAATTTGAAGGCTTTTGAGAAATTTGACCGGAAGTGGAATTTTTTATATCGGGGTCAGAATCTGATTCCGAAAGTTGGAGTAGGTCCGTAATGTCGAATTTGACTTGTGTACAAAATTTGAGGTCAATCGGACGTGATTTGATAGGTTTAAAAATCGAAAATAGAAGTTTTAAATTCTAAAGTTCATAAAGCTTGGATTGGAGGTTGATTCATAATTTTAGCGTTGTTTGATGTGATTTGAGGCCTCGAGGAAGTTCGTAATGTGTTTTGGGACTGGTTGGTATGATTGGTTGGGGTCCCGGGAGTGGATTCCGGGTGATTAACAGATCAAAATTTGGAATTTAAAATAGCTGAAGGGTCTGGTTGTTTGTATAATCGCTTCTGCGGTGGGTTGACCGCAGAAGCGGAAAAGGGAACCGCAGAAGAGGTTGGAGGTGAAGGGAGCTGGGACTGCAAATGCGGTCATATTTTCGCAGAAGCGGGACCGCACCTGCGGAAGGAGGAGCGCAGAAGCGGATTTGTCAGGGGCTCATAGACCGCAGATACGGTCAATGTTCAGCAGAAGCGAGACTGCATCTGCGGAAAGGGGAACGCATAAGCAAAAAATGGCGGCCTAGTGGAAGCCGCAGAAGCAGTAGATGGTCCGCAAAAGTGGGACTGCAGAAGCGGAAATTCTTCCGCAGAAGTGAAAAATGCTGGAGGCAGAGAATTGTTTTAAAAATCAGATTTTGGCCATTTCCTCTCATATTTTCTTGTCTTGGGCGATTCTTGGAGGGTTTCAAGAGAGGATTTTCATCATAAATTATAAGGTAAGTTATCCCCACCTATTTTGATTTAAATACATCAACTATGTATGGAATTGAGCATTGAAATTAGTATAAATTTGAGGTTTTGGTGGAAAACCTAGAAATTTGATATTCTTGGATTTTGACCATGATTTTGGGTATGAAATTGAGACTAAATTATATATTTGAGTTCGTGAGGCTATGGGTAAACCTTATCTTCGAAAAAATTTGAATTTCGGGCACGTGGGCCCGAGGGCGTTTTCGTCGACTTTTCGGTCGGGATTAGGAATTTTTATAAATTGGATTATAATGAGTACATTGGCATATATTAATGGATTTACATAATTATTGGCTAGTTTTGGAGCGTTGCGCATCGAGTCGAGTCTTCGGAAGGACATGGAATGCCGGTTATGGATCTTCGGAGCGAGGTGAGTCTCTTTTCTAATCTTGTAAGAGGGAATTGTCCCTATAGCTGAAATAATTGATTATGTGCTCCTATTTGTGGGGGCTACGTATGCACGAGGTGACGAGAGTCCGTGCGTAGCTACTATTATGCTATTGTCCGGGTAGTTAGGACCCAAAATCATGCTATACTTGGATTATTAGTAAGCTCATTGACAGCTTGGATTGCTTAGATCGCATTGAATTAGTAAATGAATTTCAAAAAGGATTAAACTTCAATTTCTTAAATTGTTAAAAGAGGAATGGCTTTTAATTGAACAAATATTCCCTGATAAATCCTTAATTGGCTATTTGAGCATGTATTTTTATGTGAACCTGTCTCGCATGATTGATTCGCGAGCAGGATGATTGTTTATTTTATGTTGACCGCATCACATGGATAGTTAGCGAGCGGGGTAATAGATGCATCTATGATTTGAGCCGTTCGACCCTCGGCAGTGCACAATTTACATTTCTGTTGGAATGGGCCATCGACCTCGGCATGATTTGCATGTGTTATATATTGTTTCCTGAGAATTTTAAATGTTGATATTGCCTTTCATGGCTTGATATAAATTGATAAGATAATGAAAAGTAAACCTTGAAAATCCTTTATTATCTGTTAAAGGTGTTTACCTGTTTTCCGGCTTCGTGAGTTAGAACTACTATATAAATTCATGATTTCCTCACATTTTTAGTATATTATTATTTGACCTCTAGAAAGTGTTGAAGTTGACCTCTCGTCACTACTTCTTCAAGATTAGATGGGATACTCATTGAGTACACGTCGTTTACGTACTCATACTACACTTCTGCGCATTTTTGTTGCACAGGTATATGTAAATCTAGCGGCCTACTGGGCGTAGTAGCACGGATGATACTGGGACTAGGTGAACTGCATTATTCGAGATGGCCGCAGCTCGTACAGTCCCTTCCAGTATACTATATTTACTTCCTGTCCATTGTATTCCAGATGGATGTTGTATTTTATTTCCTTGTCAGTAGATGCTCATGCACTTGTGACACCAGGTTCTGGGAGTATTTTTGGATTATTAAATATTAAGTTTGTTAAAGATTTCGTGGTTGTTTCCGTAGATTTTATTATTCATTATTTAATGTGTAAAGAAAAATGATTTTGACAATACAAAAATGGGAATTTGATTGAGTTTTTTTGTCACGACCCTAATTCACCAATCGTGAACACGTCATGATGGCACCTAGTCACGATGACTAGGTAAGCCTAACAGTGCGGAAGTAACATCTAACATGAAAATATTAAATCAAAAGTTAAAATAACTTAAGGAAATGTATATAACTTGCCGCTTGGCACATACACTTCGACACTTCAAATTCTGAAACAGAAATCCCAAAACGAGGAATCTCACGGAAACCACAGGCTAATAGAAATGTAATACACTACTCTAACTCCGGAATGTCTACACAATCGAAAGAAAAGGAAAATCAAATACTACAACTGGAATAAGATAGAGACTCCTGGTCTGCGGACGAGGCAGATATACCTCAAAGTCTCTAGTAGATGTCTCCTGGATTACTAATAGTGCACCTGGCCGGAAGTACCTGGGTCTGCACATGAAAAACATGCGCAGAAGAGGCGTGAGTACACCACAGCGGTACTCGGTAAGTGCCAAGCCTAACCTCGGTTGGGTAGTGACGAGGAAGGTCAGGGCCCTACTGAGATATAACATAATAACCAATATTATAATGAGGAGACAATATGAGTATAATCATAACAGCAATCCAGCAAGAAAATAAGTAAAACACTAACAGGGAACAAACACAGTCAATGAATAGAGGTACAAACCACAACCGGATATTTATCATCAGGGATCTCCTGGTGTCCCGAAGATCTCTTGGTATCCTCAATAAATCGTTTGGGGATCTCTTGGTATCCCGAGGATCTCTTGGTATCCACAATAATAACTCGGGGATCTCTTGGTATCCCGAGGATCTCTTGGTATCCTCAATAATAATTCTGGGATCTCTTGGTATCCACAATAATAATTCGGGGATCTCTTGGTATCCACAATAATAATTCCGGGATCTCTTGGTATCCCGTTATATAATCATTTCTGTGCCAGGGATCTCTTGGTATGCCGCACTCTCAGTCTTAGAACATAACACGTGCAGAGGGAACTCCCGGGATGCCGTCCCATAGTCCCAAATTTAAATCAAACAACAACAGCTCAAAATATCAAATAATTACCAAACTCATAGGAAATAATAGTTGATTCTAGCCTAATATGCTTCATAGAATGCAAACAAGGCAGTTTAAGCAAATAGGCAAGTAAGTCCACTAAACATGTTTTTCTATAGTAGCACAAGCTATAATAGCAAGTAGGATAAAGCAAATACGAAAGAAACTCAGCTCAAGTATTTTTAAGTAAAATTTGGATTTTCAACAATTAGCTCAAGTACGCGCTCGTCACCTTACGTACAAGGCATTCAATTACCAATTTCATATCTTAAGGGACAAAGTCCCCCACACTAGGTTAGACAAGCCACTTACCTCGAACAAGTGCAAGTCAACCCAAAACCACGCCTTTGCCATGAGTATCCAACTCCAAATGGCTCAAATCTATTTAATTAAATTGCATATTGTAAATAATAATTCAAGTAATTTATTCTACAATTAAATTCTAAGCTAATACGCAAAATTGTGTAAAATGACCAAAAATACCCCTCAGGCCCCACGTCTCGGAACAGGGTAAAATTTACATTTCCAAAAACCGCGCACTCTCACGAGTCTAACCATACCAAAATTATACAATTCTCATATCATTTAGACCCTCAAATCAGTAATTCTATCCAAGAGGGTTTTCTACCCCTTTTCAACAAAATTCTCAGATTAAACACCAAAACTTATAGTAGATTCGAGTTATACAACCAAAATTGAGTTAAGAACACTTACCCCATTGTTCTCTAAGAAAATATGTCCAAAAATCGCCCAATCTGAGCTCCAAATCGTCAAAAACGGGAAATGGGAACGAAGTTCCATTTCCAGAACTTAAACATTCTGTCCAGGCTTTTCCTTCTTCGCGAACGTGAAGAAAAATGTTTAGGTTCAAAAATTGTTCTTCGCGAACGCGTACTCTTCTCGGATAGCCTCTAGTATAATTTCCATAACGTTTTCTACAGATGTCCAAATTACGATTTCTTTAGCTTTCTGGAAATGATACACCAAGGGATATAACTTTAGTTTTTACATCACCTCAAAATTACTTGTAGATCAAAAGATATGAGCTTCCGAAATAGGACCTACACGACAGAAAAATCCTTCTTCGGGAACGCGAGGCACTGTTCGCGAATGCGAAGAACAAAGTCCCTGATGGAAAATCCTTCTTCGCGAACGCGATGCCCTCTTCACGAATGCGAAAAACAAATTCTCAGAGGCCAAATTCTTCTTCGCGAATAAGATAGGACCCTCGCGGACACGATAGGACCCTCGCGGACGCGAAGAACAACACCAGATACCAGAACAACACGATAGGATGATTTTGCAATTCCACATGTGTTGAGCTTGACATTTGTATGGGCTATCGTCGTCTTAGAAATTGGCCCTTTGGTATGACCTGCTTCATCCCTGCCTGCCTCATGACTCGGAGAGGGATATAGGGATAAGTTCCTCTTAGACCTATGAGTATAAGGAATGGAGCGTCCCGAGAGCGGATGATGAACTCTCCAGTAGGGAAGCATTCAAACATCCACTGTACTTTGTCCTCTTTTAGATTTTCGAACAATTCCACCCACCCTTTAGCGTCTTCTGGTTAAGCAAACATGTTAGGAATATAGTTCATTCTCTTGGGATGGTAGAAAGCTATATGATCATTCCATGGCCTTCGTGGAAGCTCTTGACGGTATTGGCCCCTTTGGAGATGTTCTATAAGCAAGAGTTGGAGTAGTAGGTTGCAACCCTCGAAGAGATTGGCCCCTCGTTGACAGTTTTCCAGGGCTCGGTATATGTCAGCAATAATCATAGGTACTATGCTAAAAGGCTGCCCGCCAATCTCTTCCATTAGAGTCTTGGTGACCATGGCTAGTCTGGTATGGATCCTAGCCTTCTTCATAGGAAACACTATCATCCCAAAAAAGAAGAACATAAAGACGAAGAGCCTTCTGTGGATATGCCCCAATTATGTGAGGGCTAATTCATCTGGGTAGGTGAGGTAGGACTTGCTATAGCCATACCTATCGTATAGATAGTTGAAATGAATGTAAGAGTCCTTCAAACAAGTCAAGTCTGGGTATTTATTCAGTCCCATCATCTTGAGGAAACCCCTACCCTTGCAATTTTCTGGCATATGCAAACCCGGAGTCTCCCAAGGAATACCTGATAACCCTCATATTTCCTTGAGCAGAGGTGTCATTTCAAGATCCCTGAAGCGAAACACTGATCTGTCACTGTCCCAGAATAAGGTTGTAGCTTTTATGATTTTGTTGTCAGGCTGGATTTCCAAAAGAGAAGGCAGATTCCCCAAATATTTGCGAACGAGGGTCTGGTCACTGGAGTGAAGGTCTTCCCACCAGCTTAGCAATCTTGGGTGAATGTTGGTTTCCATGCCGAATCTGGGGACTTCGTGCCTCATTTTCTGCAAAAAAAAGTGTTAAACTCTTACCCCACCGGACTTGACTATTTAAACCAATAATTAGCATAAGCGGCATTTAGTTCTCCAAATAAATGCACAGAATATAGTGTTGTCCGTTTGGGTTCCAAGGGAACCCAATGGACTTTGGACAAGGCTATCTTAAAGAGTCATTATGTGGACATCATAACTGACTCGACTAGGTTTGACAGTGATGCATGCACACTTTAAACAGAATAAGATTTCTATGGGGTATTAGACCGGTACCCTTGAGCGGACAACTCAAGAGGGAAAGGCACGAAACCGTCGACTGTACCGCTAATCGACTAGTTTTACCGCAAATATGCCTTTGCCAAATTTAGGGGTGATAATATCGGAAGAGCGCAACAACTCATTATAAGCGTTGCTATGGTATTTGTTTGGCATGAGTGAAATACGATGTTGAAGATGCAATTACAAGAATGAAGCAAGTTGTCACGTATTCACATGTTCATAAAAATAATGATTACAATAATTGCTCAGAATTACAACAGCATTGAAGGAAAGCAGTAAATGAAAGCATTAAAGAAAAAGAAACAAAAAAGCCAAGTCAGAATAAAGACATTAAATAAAGCAATAAAGAAGCAATAAAGTCACAAATAACATGAAGTGGTAAAAGCCTAAAGAAATCCCCCGCAGAGTCGCCATGCTGTTGACGCCCCCTTTTTCTCGCGAAATCGGATTTACGACATTTGGGCAGACAACTCTATTCCCTTTTGGGATTTGGGTTTTTGGAATTGAAGAGTCGCCACCTAATGATTAAGTGCATTATGACACTAAGGGTTTTGAGTTGGAAAATCAGAGTTCAGGTAAGGGCTAGAAATTATCTCGAGGGGAAGGTGTTAGGAACCCCTCAAGATCCACTAGTGTGGTTCCCGACCATGTTATATTGTGACTTTAAATGCAAACAATCATGTAGGCAAGCAAGAATTACAAACACGAGGGATTTTTTTTCACATAATGGTTGCAAGAGATTAAAGAAATTCAAGAAGCTAAAATTTGAGAGAAGAAATAGTTTTAAAAAGAAAAAAGAAAGCTGAAGTTTACGAAAAGCGATTGAAATTCTGAATTATGAAATAAAATGACTAAATAAGGGAATGGGTCCTAAGTTTATACATAATATAGATCACCCACACAACACCCGGTAACCGTTTATACATGTGGTGTTACCGCGTGGTCATCATATCCATATCTACCCTTTCCCACCCCCTTAATGTATTAAGCGCAGAATGGTCTCGTTTTACTTATTGCATGCTATTACCCGTCCTATCCTATCAGTCCCGGAGGCACTTAGGATTACTAGTCCTAAAAGGTGGGATATTAGGCTGATTGGTTTCAAAGGATAAAAATCTAAGGTGACATACAAAAAACACATACCGCATGTTGGGGGGAAGCATTTAAACATATAAAGGCTCATGTATACCTCCTTAAACAAAACACATAAGTAGCATGCCCTAAACATAATTAAGGTCTCAAAAGATAGGAACTTTTACAACAGTTAAAACATGGTTTTAAAAATGAAGTAGTAACAGTAATAGCACGATTCTGGGCAGAGATGAGCAACCCAGTGATTTAACGACATAAAAATCAGAAGCTTAGTAAAAGTAAATAGGTGCATCATTTCAAAATCATTTTCAGCAGAGTTTTTTAAGAAAAGCTGAGTGAACCTCAAAGAATCAAGGCAAGAATAGGAACGACAGAGTTGAAATTAAAGAAGTTGGTTGGTCTTAAATTAATAGAAAACACAATTGATCGGGCCTAAAATTTTCCTAGGCGTCATTGTACATTGTCTGATTTTTTTTTTTAAAAAAAAGATGGACATGCATATTTTGATTCTGATTTATAAAGGTTCGTGTGATAAGGTATTTGCAGAAAATGTTTCAAACCACTTAGCCAAATTTTAACAATGTTATTTGACAAACGTGAATTAACTACTGCAACTTGAATGAGTGAGAAGTCCTAAGGGCAGGATATCTAATGCACATAAGAGTTTCTAAAACATGATTTCTAACATGCCAATGCAGTAATGACAAGTTATTTGGCTTGTTGCTAATTGCTTGTTGGTTATTAACTGATTGTGGTTACGAGGTGAGCATAATGTCAAGCTGAAAGTAAAGAACCTAAAGCAGGATCTCTAATGAATGATATACACGTCCTATGCAAGTTGACTATTGCGTAGATAAATAAATAAAACCCTATAAGCATGTTTTCTACCCATTATTTCTACTAAGCATGCATAACCCTCCCACATATTCACTATTCAGCCCAATCGTTTGTTTACAAATTATTACAAACCAATAGTACCTGAATTACAGCAATAAAGAACAGAAAAAATAAGAAGCTATTCTATAGGGAGCCTTTAATCAGGCCCAATCTTTCAACCTCAACCCCTTCGAGTTTACAGCATTTGCCATGGTCTAGGTGCGACAAATCTCCCTAGGGCCCCATTGGGTCCCTGGCCAATACCAGCACCTAGACACTTAAGAGAATGCAGAACAAGTGCAGTGTGGAATATTAGCCTTGTGTGTGAAAGTTCAATGAGTACTCATAGGTACTCAAAGCAATGCTCACACGAAGGGGGCGGAACCTATTCTCTAAGAGTAGTGTGAAGTGCAGGAAGAAGTATTTTAAAGAAGAGTTTCAAAAAACAAGGGATTTTTTTGTAAAGAAACAACATAAATAATGGTTTAATAGTAGTTTAATAACATAGGATTGCATACAAGGATCATGGGTAAATGGAGCAAATAGATCACAAAGATTTTAATGACTACATAGAATCAGAAGATTCAGGGGACTAAGAATTGGTCAGGCTTAACATGATTCTTAGAAAACAACAGGGGAACAACCATGACATTTAAGATAAACAAAAATGAGAAACGTGTGAACCAAGAAAGATATACAGAGTGCCAAAGATCAGGGGAACTGGGAAGGGGTAAATTTAGGCATGCTAATGTACAACAATAGGATTCACAGAAGTTAGGGATAGGCAATGTCATGCTACAGACTTAGCATGTAGATAAAAAGACATGGTGAAGTATTAAAGCAAAGCATCAGTTACACATTGAACAAGAGAAGCATAAGTAGAAGACAATCAGAAAGATAATGAACTGAAACAAAAGTAAACACATTGTTTGGAGGCTTAAAGATTAATTAGGACATACCAGTGAAAAGGCAAGAGCAGGGTGCAAAGACAAAGTAGTAACACTATATTAGCCTTGGCTTTCAGCCGGCTAATAATAAGCAAGAGCAAAGAACAGCTAAAGCAAGAGAAAGAGCACAAGAGAATGCATAATTGAGAGTATTCTGTGGTGTGTGTGTTTAGAAGACTGTCGTGTGTTTTCTTTGAAAGACTTAGGGTATTTATAGTTGAAAGTAGGTGGTAAAATAAAGTAGAAATCACAGAAGTATGTTAATTTAAGAACTCGGAATAAATTAATTAAAGAATCAAGGAAGTACTCCCATTAATTAAGGGAATCAAAATCAAACGAAAAGATTCAGCACCATATAAGGCAAGTAGAAAAATCAGTGTAGGATTAAATAAGGAAGGAGTCATGGTTCAGTATTACATATAGTAGCCAATTAAGACCAAATTTAGGAAAATCCCAATTAAGGAAAGGCTAGGTAGAATAGAATACTATAGCAAATAAGGTAACAAAAATCAATTAATTTAAACAGGCGAGTAGAATGCCAGGGTTTTGAAATAGAGTTTTTAAATTAATAATAAATCAAGGAAAATCAGAATCAATCATGCGAAGTCATGATTCTGCATTCTCAGCATATAAATAGAGGTGAATGAACAAGAGTAGCAAACAAAATTAGCCATATAGACAGAAGGGGAACAAGAGATGAGCAAACACAACCATCCAGAAATAGTGAACATAGGTTAAGACTCGGCAGGACACATTCGAAGCATGGTGGCCACGAAACATTAACAAGGATCAAATAAATAGGCTAGTGGACAAAACCAAAGCAAGGAAAATCAGGTTAACACACACAATCAAATG
>MU771656.1:42029-135266 GCA_026770625.1 Nicotiana glauca | reverse complement strand
TCGAAACATGTGTAAAAGAGATCCAAGAAACCCTAGTTTTTCAAAGAGAGTAAAAATGGTTCAAAGTAGAGAATCTTTCATAAGAAGCTCGAGAATAAGCAGAACATAGAGGAAAACATGAAAATAGCATGAAAATAACATCGTTTTGAGAGATTCAGGAGAGAGTTAGGGTTTCACAAGGGAAACCCTAATAGGACTTGAGAGAACCTGTTGAGACTTCACATATCGTGACATATAGGGTGTGATTTCGCCTAAAATCACATCGGAGAACTCATAGGTAGCAGAACCAGGAACCCTAGGTCTCAATCGACATGACCCATAAACCTAGAGATGTTGAACAGGACGATGAGAGGCCCATCAGAGCCTTGGAGTTGAAAGAAGGTGGCCGGAGATGGCCTGAAACAAACCAGGCGGAACTTTTAGGGACTGATTCGTATGGTGGAGGCTAATGGGGTCTCAAAAATAGAGGGAATCGATGAGTTAGGGTTTCATGGCGGCTGATGGTCGAAAGGGGTGAGATTGGAGGTGGCCGGAGAGACGGTGGAGATCATTGGAGAAGAAAGAACCAGAAGGTTCTAGAGAGAAGGGAGAAGAAGAGATGAGATAGAGAGAGAGACAGTCTCGAAGAAATGAGGGGTCTGGGGGGGGGGTAATTAAATTTAATTATGGGAAATAAATCTGGGTCGTTGATTTCATTTGATCAACGGCTCAAATTAAAACGGGGTTGGACTGGGTTAGATTAGGGATTGGGCTGGGTTAGTTTAATTGGGATATTGGGCCATTTAAAATCTGATAGGGGGTATGGCCAAATTGGCTAAAATCGAAATAACAAAGGGCTGTTTGTTAAATAGCCAATGTTTCCTCTTTTATATTTTATAAAGTAGTAAAAAATGATTTTAAAATAAATTAAAGGTACCGGACTAGTTAATAACATATAAATGTTAATAAAAAATACAAAAAATGATTTTATAATTACAAAATGCTATTAATTGTAAAGTATGCTATAATTGCAATTATATGCAATTTAGCTTAAAAAATACCAAACAAATGTATAAAATATGAAAAAATTACCTTAATTATATCTTAGTGTAAATATGAGAATGAAATAAATTATTCACTAAAAATGCCAGTTTGGGAATAATTATTGAATTTTGTATCATTAAAACAGATAATAAATTAATTTTAAAATTTTTAAAAATAAAGAAAAAATACCAAAACTCTTGGGCATGCTTATATATGCATGTTCATACTAATTTGATAATATTTTGCATATAAAAATATGTAGGGTAAAATTATGTATCAACACCAAAGTTGGTCGCTAAAGTGGTGAAAATAATAAAATAATAATTTTAAATACATCTTGGCCGCTACTTAGTCGATAAATTAGTCAAAATATTGACTGGACTGGTCAGACTTGCTTGGTCAAAGGTTTACTGAGATTAGCGACCAATGTTGGTCGCTAAAAAGGGACCCACCTACAAAATTTTAATAATTATATTATTATTTATAAAAAATTATAAAATTTAAATATATATAATTTAAAATTTGTGACCAACGTTGGTCGCTAATTAAAGGGTAGGCAGATAGCGACCAACTTTGGTCGCAAAAGTCAGACTCAGTTATAAAATTTTAATAATTATATTATTAATTTAAATATAATATAAAATACAAATAAATCTGATTTAAATTAAGCGACGAACTTTGGTCGCTAAATTAAATTTATATATAATTAGCGACCAAAGTTGGTCTCTATTCAGGTCAACAATGGTCAAAATTAAAAATTATTTTTGTATTTACTTTCTAACTAATATAAATGTAAGCCGTTAATACTTTTGTAATACAAGTGATGAATAGTACTACGAAGCGTGCGTGTCTCTCTCTCTCTCTCTCTCTCTCTCTATATATATATATATATATATATATATATATATATATATATATACATACACACACTTATACTATACTATGCACTAAGTATAAGTGTATTGTAACAAACCGACCGGTCGTTTTGAGTTTTAGCGCATCGTTCAGCGGTTTGAGGCTATGAGCAGCTTCATTTCAGGAATTATGACTTGTACGCGTGGTTGGAATTATGTTTCGGGAAGTTCAGAGTCGATTTGGGAAGAGAATTTTCGTTTCGGAAGCTTAAAGTTGAAAGAATTAACTAGGATTGGAATTTTGAGTAAACGACCTCAGAATCATGATTTGAAGGTTCCAGTAGGTTCGTATGATGATTTTGGACTCGGACGGATGCCCGGATCGGGTCTTGGATGACTCGGGAGCGTTTTGGTGCCTATTGTGGAAGTTAGCATTTTGGAAGAAATTTCATAAGTTTGGGATTGAAGTGCATTTCATTGATATCGATGTCCGTTTGGGATTCCGAGTCTGGGAATAGATCCGTATGGTGATTCTGGAGTTGGGAGCACGAACGGAAGTGAATTCGGAGGTCCGTAGGTCATTTTGGAAACATTTGGTTAAAGATAGAATTCGAAGGATTTTGAGAGATTTGACTGGAAGTTGACTTTTTGATATCGGGGTCGGAATCCAATTCCGAAAGATGAGTAGGTCCACAATGTCCAATATGATTTATCTGCAAAATTTGAGGTCAATCGGACATGATTTGATATGTTTAAGCATCGAAAGTAGAAGTTTGAAGTTCTAAAGTTCATAAAGCTTGAATTGGGGTGGAATTCGTGATTTTCGTGTTGTTTGATGTGATTTTAGGCCTCGAGCAAGTCCGTAATGTGTTTTGGGACTGGTTGGTATGATTGTTGGGGTCCCGGGGGCCTCGGGTTGATTCCGGGTGACTTACGGATCGAAATTTTGAATTTTGGTACAGCTGAAGGGTCCGGTTGCTGGTATTTTCGCTTGGGTTAACCGCAAAAGCGGCCCCGCAAAAGCGGATTTTTGGTCAAGGCTTGAGGACCGCAGATGCGGTTAAGATTTTGCAGAAGCGTGACTAGTCACAGAAGCGGAAGCGGGTAGGCCTAGGGGAAGCCGCAGAAGCGGCAGATTGTCCCCAAAAGCGGGACCGTGGAAGCAGAGGTTTTTCCGCAGAAGCGGAAGTAGCTGGAGGCAGAGGGGTTGTTTTAAAAATCGGGATTTGGCCATTTTCTCTCATATTTTATNACTGGACTGGTCAGACTTGCTTGGTCAAAGGTTTACTGAGATTAGCGACCAATGTTGGTCGCTAAAAAGGGACCCACCTACAAAATTTTAATAATTATATTATTATTTATAAAAAATTATAAAATTTAAATATATATAATTTAAAATTTGTGACCAACGTTGGTCGCTAATTAAAGGGTAGGCAGATAGCGACCAACTTTGGTCGCAAAAGTCAGACTCAGTTATAAAATTTTAATAATTATATTATTAATTTAAATATAATATAAAATACAAATAAATCTGATTTAAATTAAGCGACGAACTTTGGTCGCTAAATTAAATTTATATATAATTAGCGACCAAAGTTGGTCTCTATTCAGGTCAACAATGGTCAAAATTAAAAATTATTTTTGTATTTACTTTCTAACTAATATAAATGTAAGCCGTTAATACTTTTGTAATACANAGCATTTAAATTAGTATAAACTTGAGGTTTTGGTGGAAAACCTAGGAATTTACATTTCTTGGAATTTAACCACGATATTGGGTATGAAATTGAGAGTAAATTATTATTATTATTTTTTTTTTGAAAGAACCAACGGTACATCCAAAATAGCAGAAATTCACATGGTAATATCACAGCTCAAAATTACGAAGTGCCCAGAAAAAGTGAAGTCGTATCCACAGTCACGTCTATGAACTAAAAGCACAAAAGCTGTTAGAGTTCCCAATCAAGGAATATATCTAGGCGGGTAATTCAATCAGTATACTCTGATCAAATGAATCATATTTCTGAAAATCCCACTTCTTTTACAGGAGGCAGCAATTTCTAGTGACCATATTTCTGAAAATCCCACTTCCTGTATAGGAGCAACAAATTCTAGTGACCATATTTCTGAAACTCCCACTCACTGTTATCAAGAGGACAGACTTGGCGAGTCTTGAGCCACCTGCTAATGCAATGGAAGTGGAACGCATGGTTGCAAACTCCCCAAGCCACTATGCATTCCTCAGTTGTTGCGCTAGCTTGATTAGCTTGACATTCAATACAGAGATCCATGGTGTGGTTCCTACAGATAGCACAGTTATCTACCACAATATCCCAAGCCCATAGAGAGACAGCGTTCCACTTTTTGATCTCAAAACGCTTGGCCTTCTTAGTTGAAGATGATGATGAAGCTCCGGCACCGGTAGAACCCTCGCCGGCCGGAACCATAGTCACGTCGGTGTCGACAGATGCCATTGAACAGAAGCTATAACACGCTCCTTTGGAATTTAATATACACTAGAAATTGAATTCGATTTTACAAAGACGGGAAATTTTTCCATCTAACAGTGAAGAAAATTGAGAGTAAATTATATATTTGAGTTCGTGAGGTTATGGGTAAACTTATTCTTTGAAAATTTTGGAAATTCGAGCCCCTGGGCCGGTGGGAATTTTTGTCAACTTTTCGATCGGGGTTAGGAATTTGTACAAATTGGATTATAATAAGAAGTTAAGTATATATTAATGGATTTACCTAATTATTGGCTAGTTTTGGAGCGTTGTGCATCGATTTGAGTCTTCGGAAGGACGTGGAATGCCGGTTATGGATCTTCGGAGCGAGGTGAGTCTCCTTTCTAACCTTGTAAGAGGGATTTGCCCCCATAGGTAAAATAATTGATTATGGGGGCTATGTACGCACGAGGTGATGAGAGTCCGTGCGTAGCTACTATTATGCTATTGTTCTGGTAGTTAGGACCCAAAAGCATGCTATACTTGAATTAATTGTAAGCTCATTGACTGCTTGGGTTGCTTAAATCTCATTGAATTAGTAAATGAATTTTAAAAAGGATTAAACTTTAATTTATTAAATTATTAAAGAGAGAACTGGATTTTAATTGGACAAATGCTCCGTGATAAATCCCTAATTGGCTATTTGAGCATGTATTTTTTTTACGTTAACCTGCGTCGCATGATTGATTTGCGTGCAGGGTAATATTTATTTTATGTTGACCGTGTCGCATGGATAGTTCGCAAGGGGGGTAATAGATGCGTCTATGGTTCGAGCCGTTCGACCCTCGGCATTGCACAATTTACAGTTTTGTTGGAGCGGGCCGTCGACCTTGGGATGATTAGCGCATGATATATGTTGTTGCCTGAGAATTTTAAATGTTGATATTGCCTTTCATGGCTTGAGATAAATTGATAAGATAATGAAAAGTAAACCTTGAAAATCCTTTATTATTTGTTAAAGGTATTTACCTGTTTTCCGACATCGTGAGTTAGAACAACTATATAAATCCATGATTTCCTCACATTTTTAGTATATTTTTATTTGACCTCTAGCAAGTGTTGAAGTCGACCTCTCGTCTCTACTTCTTCGAGATTAGACAGGATACTCATTGAGTACACGTTGTTTACGTACTCATACTACACTTCTTTGCATTTCTGTTGCACAGGTATATGTAACTCTAGCGGCCTACTGGGCGTAGCAGCACGAATGAATCTGGAACTAGGTGAGCTGCATTATTCGAGACGGCCGCAGCGAGTATAGTCCCTTCCAGTATACTATATTTACTTCCTGTCCACTGTATTCCGGACGGATGTTGTATTTTATTTCCTTGTCAGTAGATGCTCATGCACTTGTAACACCGGGTTCTGACAGGATTCTTGAATTATTAAATGTTAAGTTTGTTAAAGATTTCGCGGTTGTTTCTGTAAATTTTATAATTCGTTATTTAATGTGTGAAGAAGAACGGTTTTGACAATATAAAAATGGAAAATTAATTGAGTATTTTGGTTGGTTTTCCTGACAGTGGTGTTCGGTGCCACCACGACTCTTAGTGGATTTTGGGTCGTGAAAATATGGTATTAGAGAACTAGGTTCCTAGGGTCTCACGAGTCATGAGCAAGTCTAGTAGAGTCTCGCGGATCGGTACGAAGACGTCTGTACTTATTCTCGGGAGGCTGCAGGACTGTTAGGAGTACTTCCCTTCTTGATTCCTTATCGTGCGATTTGATTCATGTGAGGCTTATGCCTTTGTTTATTTCCTAATCAACTTTATGCGACGCGAAGCACTTGTTATAAATCGAGAATTGAAGAATTGTAATGGCACTACGAATATGGTGCGGGATGTTTCTCCCGGTATAGGTGATTGGACTATTATCGTCACCTTGTTGAAGGGTATTTTATTGTTTCAAGCTCAGTAGCGGTACATCTGAGAGCTCTGAGGTTAGACACAAGTTGTGATGATGCTTATGGACAATCATTCAGTGGTATTGTTATAATGGTAGGACGTTTGCCTACGTATTGGGGTAGTGAATGACTTGAAGGGAGGTTTACTCAGTACACGATCTAGAGATTCAGTATTTTATTCCCGGCAGGGGAAAGGCAATCGGACTAAGGATGGTCAGGTGTAGGCTGGTGGAAGTAATGAGACTTGGTATTTGCAAGCGTGGTAGAGCTTTCTTCTATGATGGGGTGTCGTTGCCCTAATTGAACGTACTAACTTTATCGGTGGTATGATCTGCTAAAATTCGCCTTTGGGACAAGATATTGTGAAATAGTATTAGAGATGCAACTGTTGGATGTCGCAAGGTGCGGTAGTCTAGGATTGAATCAGTATTTCTAATGGTGACGGTTCGATAAAGATGACCTTCAGAAAGGTTTAAAGTTAGTAGCGATTTGTGAATTCAAGTGCTATGGAGATGGATTTTTATTAAGGCAACAACTGAGTAGCAAAGGATGAGGAAAGATGTGTGGAAAGTGTCAGGCAGTGGCTAAAATTTCTAGAATGCCAAGTATAAGAAGCACCCAAGTGAGCAGATTAACAATCATGTGGTTGGCGAGGCTCATGCGAATAATTCTATCGGTTATATAGCAAAAAGATCGGTTGTGCAAATGTGTTTGATGATTCAGAATTTAAGAAGGGGGTTTCCCAGAAAGATTTCGAGAACTTTGGCAGTTGATTGCGCAAGGTTATGTCAATAAGAGATAAAGAGGACGAGTGAGTTCCAGGTTTGTGAAATAATGGCTTCATGCTAAGTGGGAGAGTCCCACGCTTATGATTGGGTTGCATGGTTAACTACTTGCGAGATTTTCGGTTATTAGCATATTGATGGGATATTTCAGTTACGGGAAAGGACCATAAGTGGTAATTTAAGCAAAGAAAGTATTAAAGGTGGGCTATCGTTGGCCTTATTGGCCCATGTTCAAACTTGGAGGAAGATTCAGGATTTTATTTTGTATAGATGCGGGTTCCAAGGGAAGTGATTCGGCGGGTTCTTCGTCAAAGGGATATTCATGTGATATAAGACTCATGGAGTTGATTATATTCGGGGCCAAGTCAGAGCGAGTGGCTTTCAACAGCGGCCATAGCAAATTCACAAGATAAGGTGTGATGCCTAATAATTTTGGGTGTATGGTTACGGGTAAGAATCAAGCTTGTTAGCAGCTTATGAGAAGAGGCACATAATATTCTGTGATGTTTTGGCTTGTGATATAGCAATTGGGAGGTGTGAAAACAGTTCGCGGGATTTGAGACAGCATGGTCTCGTGGTTCATGGTTACTCGGGGTGAGTGCGGATAGAGTATGGTAAGTGTTGGATGGAGTTATTATTGTTTCGATGGCAATCAAGGATAAATTGGACGAAGATAGATTGGTTATCCATAATTGAGTTGGCATATTGGTGGTGGAGATAAGTTCCTTCCGTGTGATCAAGTTATGCAAGTGAATTGTGATGGGGCATATGAGGCTTGTCAGCCACCATAATTGATATTATTCAAGAGCATTCTTCTGTTATGGCTTATTATGTGGAAGCAGATTTTGGAAGGGCTATGGTGCCATAGACCACTACCTAGATCTTTACATGTTCTACGGTTATAAAAATTTGCCTGTGTGTTGATGTGTTTCTCCTGAAGTGAGTTCAGCGAAAAGCTTTTATACGATGAAGTATTGACCTATTAGTGGTTCCGGAGTTATGATAAGAATCGTGTCCTATCGTACGTTGGCATGTCGGGTGCAGTGAGTAGTATGGAATTTGAAGTGAGAATCAAGGTTGCAGTTCGGTGCGGACACGGGTGTCACAAGCTCGGATGAGCAGGAAAGGAGTTTCAATATTTAAAGTAAGTTGGTATTGTCTTCAGCGTCACCTGAGATCGGTTTTTTGTAAGAAAGGCTTGTATCATGGTTAATGATTCTTGATCGATTTTCAGCATTGGTGCGGCCGGTGGCTGGGATGTACGGACCTGTTATGTGTTTCGAAGGGTTGTGGGAGCGCGTCCCACATGAAGATTGTATAAGTGTGACATGTGGTCACTTGATTGATTAAATATTTAAACCAAGTATGAGGATGGTGGTTGATTATAGGCTATAATTACGTATTTTAGTCACTTATTACACTCGAGTTTACTGCACTTTAATTGAGTTTGAGCTTTAATCGCTAGTGTTTTGCACTAACGGCGTGTTTTATGCCTTGTAGGAGTGATTCCGAGCTGTATAGATGTTATGGAATGAATTAAAGTGATTTGGAGCTTTGAAGTCTGAATAAAAGCCCAAGGAATTAAGTCGGGATCGTATTCGGGGATCAACGAATGATAAAACAACAGAACGAAGACTCGAGGAGGCATATTGCGCATTGTCTAGTGAAATAGACATAATGTTTTTCTCAGAACTTCATTTGGGCTCCACAATATATGGTTGTAAATCTAACTCAAAGAGCAACAACTTTCTTGTTTTACGTTTTTCTAAATTCCAAACGGAACAGGGTGAAAAACCGCGGTTATGGTAGGACCGCGACAGAACATTACCAAAGATTCAGAGGACCATTCTGGCTGTGAGCCTGGCGTAACCACGGTGGGACCGTGGCAGAACGCGTAAATTTCAGGGACCAAAGTGCAAAACACGGGATTTTAAGCCCTAAACCCTATATTAAACAAAGGAAGCCGGCCAAGAAGGGAGGGGGGATATATTTTGGACACAAATTAGATCTAAGGAGGCAATAACACATTGAGAGCAAGGCGGGGAATTCTTCAACAAGTTTTTCCTTCCTCTTCCTATTTTTCATTGTTGGTTATGATTTTTAGTATTGTAGTTTTACTTACTATTATGAATAGCTAATTCATTTTTTAGGGTTTTGGTGAAACCCGTTAGGGATGATTTGGTTGTTATATTAATATAGTATTGAATTGGATGTTTATCTCTATTTGTTCAACTACGTTTTGATTGTGGTTAATTGAAAGGATCCTCAATTAGCTGTTCCTATTTATTATGTATCTGCTTGAGAGAGAGTACATATTTAGGTAGTTGTTTGAACCACATCACTCTCGTAGTATAGACGAGAGTCATAACCGATGGTTTAGAGGTTGGATTAGAGATAACGAAACCTCGGGTGCGATCTAAGTGAACTGTAATGCAAATCTAGCTAGCGTAGCTTGAGAGAGTGCGTATAGTAAATTATCATAATTGCTTGAGAGAGATTTATGATAGTTGGAGAGTTCATGATTGATAGAGGCAACTAAGTCAAAGCTATAAGAAACATACAACTAAGGAAATCAACAACGGGGTAAACCATTACCTTAGACCTTTATTTCAATTGTTTACAATTAAAGCATAGTTAGTTTTCAGCTGTTTATTTATTTTCAATCTTGTCTTCGTGGTGATATTAAACAAATACAACTAAGCCTTAGTTCTCTGTGGGATTGGACTTCAGACTTTCAGACCAGATTATATTTGCAGTGACTGCTTATCCTTTTTAGGACTAGAGTTGGGCGTGATCAAATTTTGGCGTCGTTGACGGGGAACTAACGGTCTAGTTGTAGGTGTACATATTGCAAGGTTTCAAGTTTGAACTTTTATTTTATTATTTTATTTTATTTTATTTTTTTATTTTAGTTTTATTTGTTTATTTGAGAAACATGGCATCATGGAATTATGAGAATTTAGATGTTGGTAATTCTACTTTTAATCCTCCTTATGCATATTGTGAAGAAAACTACTCAGGGCAAAATTATCAAAATATTCTCAAGAGCGAGTTTTGTGCACCAACTTAATCTTATGTGTGGAATGTGTGTGATATGTGTGGTGGTCAAGATGGTCACTTTCATGGTTGTTCTTATAGTTCTTATCTTCCCCTAACCCCTTACTTTGATGGTTCTTCTTTTTCTTGTGAAATTAATAGGAACATGGAACCCACGTATGAGGACCTGAAAAAGATCGAGGATATGCAAAAGTGCCTTACGGAACAATATGATGAGATACAACTGCGGGTACAAAGGCAAGGGGCAACTATTCACAACTTGGAGGCTCAAGCAAATAAATTAATTGAACGTCGTAAAGCGCAACAAGTTGACATTGTGGATAGTAGCCAATATGAGCATGAATTGGTTGTAGAAATTGCCATTATGATGGACAATTTAAATAAATACGAGGATGAGCTAGAGAAGGAGGCTAGAGTAGAACACCAACAATCAATCGCACTAGATTTTGAGGATGTCGATGTTGTAGAAGAGATACTAGAGTCAACCAAGGATATTGAGGATATATATTTTGTTGACTCTATTGTCATTAATGTTGAGAATGTAGACAGTCCAATGTTCATGTAGTTGAGCGCATTGGTCCTAACTCCAAGCATTTTTCCACATTGTATTTAGATGATGATATGGAAATAGAGTCGTCTGAGCCATTTGAGGAGTCAAGGAATGAGGAACAAAGTGCTTACAGTCTGGAATTCTTCTTGCCAGAAAGTCGGGATTACACACCTCATCTAAAAGCCAAAAAGTGCAGAATACTGCATTATTTTATTAGGCCAGTCAGATCGTTCCACCACCCCAAGAGCATGATCATAGAGCAGAATCAAAACTTGGAGTCCGATTCATAAGTTCAAAGGCAGAAAGTAATTCACGTCGTGCCATAACGTTAAATCAAGCGCTTGTTGGGAGGCAACCCAGCTTTATTGTTTTTTTTAATTGTAGTATTTTTGTAGTGTCAATTTTTTATTTTCTAGGAGCATGGAAAGCAAAGGTATTGGACGGATGCAACAACATACCAAATAGTTGGAACTAAGTGTGAGGTACCCGCACAAAGGACCAAGCTTGGGAGAAGTCTGAGTACCCCATGAGCTGTTAATGCTTCGGCCTTTGGCCTACCAGGGAGTTTCTTTTACCCTCTTATTAGTATGGTGTGCATTGGGGACAATGCACAATTTCAAGTGTGGGGTGAGGAGATTGTCTGGGTGACTTTCTATGCTATTTTAGTTGTGTTAGTTTAATTGAATAATTTTTTTAGAAAGAAATGAAAAAAAAAGGATTGGACTTTTCCCGACGATGGACCTATTAGACAATTTTCTTGAGGGATTTAAGTCTAAAGAAAAAAATAAAACAAAAAAAGATTTTCTTTTGTTAGGGAGTGTAGCAATTACCCCTTGGTTTTACTTTAAACCACGGTTCTTTTCCAAGGGTTTTGTTTGAACCGGGTGTAGTTAGTTTTTTTTAGGAATAGGAGCCATTGTGTTGTGTTTTGAATTGAAGCAATATCTCTTGAATTTTTTATGCCTTGAGACTACTTAGTACTTTGGTTATGACGCTTAGGCTCAATTTTTGCCTCTTGTAGAAGTACCTTAAATTGTATGATCTTAACTTTGCTTAACTGCTTTGACTAGAGTTTCTATGAAACCAATCCTGAGTGGGTTATATGCCATATGTATGTAAGGATTTGTTATATTCTGTGCATTGCATTTGATGCCTAGAACTTGCCCTGTGTGTTTGCAAAGCGAAATAGTAGTTTTGTTCAATCTTGGAAGTGATATGTGCGTTTCTTTGTTGAGCTGGATATGTATATTTTACCCACCTAATTGTTATGTATCGTAGTTAACCCCTTTGAGCCTGTAATCCTGTTTCCTTGGCAACCACATTACAAGCCTTACCCATTTGTTGGAATTAACCATCTATTTGAACCATTGTTCATGAGCACTTGAATTGTTTATGAACTTTGTAAAAGTTAAAGTGTGGGGTGGTTGGTTTGACTTTTGAGTGGAACTAATGAAATAAGGAGAAAGGTTCACTGTTTTGAAAAAGTAAAATCCACTTGAATTGAAGAAAGAAAAAAAAAGCTGGATTGTTGTAAAAAAATAATAATAATAATAATAATTCCTTGATAAGTGGTGGCTCTTGACGTAAGTGTGCTTAAAAAAGTATGGGGTAATATACATTGATGTGAATGTGGAGTTTGGTTTGACATGAGCATGGGGTTTTGAATGTTAAAGTATATGTATTAAAGTGCTTAGGGAGGTGTAGTCACTCTTATATCTAAATGTATCCTACCTTTCTCGTAGCCTACATTACAACCAAATAAAGTCTTAATTGATCCTAGATTGAATGAGCTCGATTAGTGGAGTAGTACACTATGGGCAAGCTTATGGTGCATTTTTTTGTGGCACATGAATGTTATTTCTGAGAGTGAGTGAATTCTTTCTATCTTGAGTTCCTAAGTGTTCTTAAATTTTATTGTGTGGAACTATTCTCTTGTGTTGTGTCAGTGACCTCTATGTGAGAGTAAGTAGGTGAGTTGTGAATAATGCATGGTACTTGTGAGTCAAATCTTGAGGTGAAAATGTTACACTCTTGTGTTTAATCTATTTTAAATACTCTTGGTGTGATAAGTTAGGAGAATTGTTTAAAAAGGTCGTCAGTGTAGTTTGATTGCTCGAGGATGAGAAATGGTTTTAGTGTGGGGTATTGATGATAGGCTATAATTACATATTTTAGTCGCTTATTACACTCGATTTTACTGCACTTTAATTGAGTTTGAGCTTTAATCGCTAGTGTTTTGCACTAACGGTGTATTTTATGCCTTGTAGGAGTGATTCCGAGCTATATAGATGTTATGGAATGAGTTCAAGTGATTTGGAGCTTTGAAGTCTGAGTAAAATCCTAAGTAATTAAGCCGGGATCGTATTCGGGGATCAACGGATAATAAAACAACAAAACGAAGACTCGAGGAGGCATATTGCGCACTGTCTAGTAAAATAAACATAACATTTTGTTCAGAACTTAATTTGGGCTCCACAATATATATTTTGCAAGCTAACTCAAAGAGCTACAACTTTCATGTTTTACGTTTTTCCAAATTCTAAACGGAACAGGGTGAAAAACCGTGGTTTTGGTAGGACCGCAGTAGGAACACGACAGAACATTACCAAAGATTCAGAGGACATTCTGGCCGCGGTCCTGGCGTAACCGCGGTGGGACCGCGACAGAACGCGTAAATTTCAGAGACCAAAGTGCAAAAGCCTGGATTTTAATCCCTAAACCCTATATTAAACAAAGGAGGCCGGCCAAAAAGAGGAGGGGGGGACATATTTTGGACACAAATTAGACCTAAGGAGGAAAGAACACATTGAGAGCAAGGGGAATTCTTCAACAAGTTTTTCCTTCCTCTTCCTATTTTTCATTGTTGGTTATAATTTTTAGTATTGTAGTTTTACTTACTATTATGAATAGCTAATTCGTTTTTAGAGTTTTGGTGAAACCCGTTGGGGATGATTTGGTTGTTATATTAATATAGTATTGAATTAGTTGTTTATCTCTATTTGTTCAACTACGTTTTGATTGTGGTTAATTGAAAGGATCCTCAATTAGCCGTTCCTATTTATTATGTATCTGCATGAGAGAGAGTGCATATTTAGGTAGTTGTCTGAACAACATCACTCCCGGAGTATAGGCGAGAGTCATAACCGAGGGTTTAGAGGTTGGATTAGAGATAACGATACCTCGGGTGCGATCTAAGTGAACTGTAATGCGAATCGAGCTAGCATAGCTTGAGAGAGTGCGTCTAGTAAATTATCATAATTGCTTGAGAGAGATTTATGATAGCTGGAGAGTTCATGATTGATAGAGGCAACTAAGTCAAAGCTATAAGAAAAATACAACTAAGAAAATCAACAACGGGGGAAACCATTACCTTAGACCTTTATTTCAATTGTTTACAATTCAAGCATAGTTAGTTTTCAGCTGTTTATTTATTTTCAATCGTGTCTTCATGGTGATATTAAACAAATACAACTAAGCCTTAGTTCTCTGTGGGATTCGACTCCGGACTTTTAGACCGGATTATATTTGCAGTGACCGTTTATCCTTTTTAGGACTTGAGTTGGGCGTGATCAGTGGTAATACCATTTATTAGAGAATTTATACCTAGAGGGCACTCTGGTTATTGGGTTAGGGACTGTGGAGGTTCGCTCCAGCTATGAGGGCTGTTCTTATGTGTTATGAGCAGAAAGGAGGGTTATTATGGACCCTTGAAAGGTTATTAGCCTAGTCAGTTGTCACGACCCAAAATCTAACCTTGGTCGTGATGGCGCCTAACGTGTTACAAGGCAAGCCTATTCCTAAAATATTACTACTAATTTGATTATAAGAATTTAATAAAACATTTTCAATAATTTAATTCCTGATAAACTAAACCAACTCTAAATATAAATAATATAAAATACGAAAACGAGTCCCAAACATCGGGGTGTCACTAAGTCATGAGTGTTTAAAACTATGAATTGAGATATATAAACTGTCTAACTGTCCAAAGAAGAAACGATAAGAGGAGTAACAAGGTCCTATGGACGTTGGCAGCTACCTTGCAGTCTCCAATTAAAGCTGGCCTGAACTCAACGATCGCCACGCTCTAACTCACCTGGATCTGCACATAAAGTGCAGGGTGTAGTATGAGTACAACTACCTCAGTAGTAACAAAAATAACTAAGGAACTGAGCAGTAGTAGCGAGCTGAGCAAAATAGTCCAATTATTTATTTTCACAATTTACAATAAACATGAATAAACAGGTAAATTTCATAAAACCAACAAATACCACAAAGAAATTAGTAGGTAAGTGCAGCTATAACAAAAGTAAATGCAACCTCACAGCAATGTCACTCAATCACTCAGCACTCGCACTCAACACTCCACACTAAACACTCTGCGCTCACTAGGGGTGTGTACAATCTCTGGAGGGGCTCCCAAAGCCCAAGCGCTAAGCACGAACAACTCACGTGCCATCATATCAATACCTGGATCCACACGGTCAACTCACTACTAAAAAAACAACAAATTTGTGACTGTCAAATCAGTCGCAAATTGGTCAAAAATCGTGTATTTTGGATCGATTTGCGATTGAAACGTGTCAGTCAGAAAATACATCGTCGCAATTTATTTGCGACTGAATCAGTCGAAACATTGCGACGGATTCAGTCACAAACTGGAAAATGCTTGAAATTAAGCAATTTGCAACCGAATCAGTCACAAATGTAGAGACCGAATCAGTCACAAATGTAGCGACTGATTCCGTCGCAACTATTAATAAAAAATTATTAAAAATATTCAATTGCAACTGAATCAGTCGTAAATCTGGATAATTCCTAGTGAAGTATGTGTCAGATTCAGTCATAAATCTTGGCATTTTTAAGCAGGAACCTGTTGTATTTCTAATTACACCACCTGCCAAATAAAACAGCCAAACAAACACCTAACAATTAACCAAAAACCTAATATAGCAATCCAAAATCCAATATCTACTACAAATAGATATAAACAACTTTGAAGAACATAATAAATATAACAATATAAACATTAAAAATGAATTTATTATACAAGAATTTTAAACAAGAGTTTATATAAACAAGTATTAAACAATAATTTATATAAACAAATCTAAACAAGTAAATTTTTAATATCATTATATACATATTATATTGCAAAAAAATTTGAAAAATAAACCAACAGATCTGCTGCCGAACTATCACCGGAGGGGAGATGAGACGCCGAATTCCTGCACCAAAAACGAGTTAAACAACTTAAGAATAAAATAATTGGGAAAAAGTGGACAGGGGGCGACTGAACGGGGAGATGAAGAGGGTGAGGGAGAGGGGGAGTGAGATAGAGGAAAATCATATCTAATATGGTTAGATTAGAGGATAAAATTGACAAATAGACCATGTTGGGGGCAGAAGAGGAGAGGGGAGAAGAGGAAAAAAAGTTGGAGAAGAAAGAAGAACGAAGAAAAAATGGGATAGGGTGTATTAAAAAAAATAATTAGTGACCGAATCGGTCGCAACTACTGTTGAAATTTGAATTTTCAAATTGCGACCGATTCGATCGCAACTGCTATTGACCAGTCAGATCTCGTTTTAATTGCGTATTTTGACCACATCGGTCGCAACCTTTAATTTAATTTTAATTTTATTTTTAGTATTTACAACTGATTCGGTCACAAACCATTAAAAAAAAATTCACGATATTTTCCGCGCAATTGAGCGACCAAAGCAATCACAATTTTGTGCAAATTTTTTTAAAAAATATAACAAATATTATTTTTGAAAATTTCGACCGAATGAGTCTCAAATTTGCGACTGATAGTTTCGGTCGCAAATATTCAGTCGCAAATCAGCTATTTTTTAGTAGTGACTCACGTGTTACGCAGACAACTCATGCGCTATGGTATCAATACCTGGTCCTGCACGGTCAACTCACGTGCTACGCGGACAACTCACGCACTATGGTATTAATATCCTCACAATCAGGCTATCGGTCTCACTCAATCATGTACCTCACTAGCCTCACCATCATCAACAAATAAGGAGACATAACCCACATCAAGTATCACAGCATATTAGCAAATAATAGATACGGAGGTAAACATGTACAATAATTTCTATGACTGAGTATAAATAATGTAAGCATGAATAAATCCTAAGCATGATCCCCAACATGAAGGCAGACAAGTTCAATAACAAGTAAATACATAAACACAGATGATAGCCATTAGGCCTCACAACTTCACGGGACGAACCAAGTCTCAATCCCTAGCGGCGCATACCCATACGCCCGTCACCTAGCGTGGGTGTCACCACTAAATAATCACATGATATTAATTTCTCCGGGTTTGTACCTTCAAAGCCAGAGTTAAAATTGTTACTTACCTCAACAGCATAAAATCCTACTCCGGGATATCCTCGTTCCTCGACTCGATCTCCAAAAGCTTGGAATCTAACCATAATCAAAATACTACTATCAACATAGTCTAAAGAATCAAATTACACAATAAAAACTACATAAACATGCCAAAATCCGAAATCGGCCAAAACTTGGCCCCCGGGCCCACGTCTCGGAATCAGTCAAAAATGAAAGAATAATAATCCTCGTCCTCTCCCGAGTCTAACCATATAAAATATGTAAAAATCGGACTCCGTTTGGTCTCTCAAATCCTCACTTAAAACTCTCCAAAACTCAAACTCTAACTCCCTCAATTTCACTTTAAGATCATCAATCAAATCCAATAAACGAAGATAGACTCATAAAATATAACCAAAATCGAGTAGAGAACACTTACCCCAATTCATATGATGAAAATCTCCTCCAAAATTGCCCAAATCCGAGCTCCCCATCTCAAAATATGACCGAATGAACAAACCCTAGCTAGTTTTATATTTTTTTCTGCCAGCTATTATGCCTTGTTTCTCATGCCAAACGATTTCAAAACTCGTATTTTATGCTTCCAATGGATTCCTTGTGAAATTCTAGTCAAGTTAGGATTCTAAATCACTCAATTTGACCTTATAATGAATGAGATATGTAGGTTTTAATATTTGCAAATAGGGCAGATTTTTAATTACGCTGCTAGTGATAATTTCGTAATTAATCTAAAAAATCTGGCAACCTAATTCTTAGTAAAATGACCATAAAATTCTCATGCGATATGCAAACTTGATGATTCTTTTTGCTAAAGGTCCGTAATTACGATACGAATCTAATTCTTCAATCAAAAAAAGAAATAGGAGACTATTTGTTCAATATGATATCATTTATGCTTGAAGAAACGGCGTTGCAACATAAGAAAAACGAGCGCAACACAACCCAAACCTCCCTGAAACTCGCGGAGGCCCTCGAGACCTCAATCAATAATTCCAATAAGTCATATATCACTACCCGAACTTAATATAACCTCTGGAATACCAAAATAAATACCAAATTAACCTCGAATTCAAGACTAAGAACTTCTAACTTCCAACTTTTGCCAATTCAATCCTAATTCTACCACGGACCTCCAAATTATATTTTGGACACACTCCTAATTCTAACCCAACGAAGCTAATCGAATCATAAAAATCCAAATCCGAATTCGTTTACTCATAAGTCAACTTCCGATTGACTTTTCTAACTTAGCTTTCTAACTAAGAGATTAAGTGATTATTTCACTCCAAATTACCTCGAAACCATACCTGCCAACTTGATACAACTCAACACAGCTAAACAACATATAAATAAGCATATAGGGGGGGGGGGGAATGATGTTATAACTCTCATAACGAAGGACCGACTCATTACATCAGTGCAATCAGAATCGGCTTGAGGTCGGTGGATGGATTCAAATGTGAATATGGGCTCTATATCAGGCCAAACATGTTCATTTTAGTAATGATCTCCTTATGGAGGAGTAGTCAGGGTGTTATTTCGTTGCCAGATATTTCAAGTAGTGATGCATTGCGCCGTGTGAGTTGTGAGATGGCTTGAGAAATTGCTTATGTGTTGAGGATCCGCGTAGAAATGATGTTATATGAGCCAAATGGCTCTTGAGATTCAGATTGTATGTCGCACCTCAGTTGTGCTTGAGTTTTGTAGCTTATGGCGCTATATGTCCACTCAGAGATGGTATTATGCACTTAGCATGTTTATGAACGATATTCGTTATTTTGTTTTAATGAGCAATTAAGCTCAAGGTATATCTCCTTATAAGAGTTCTATATGTAGATCGGGTGGAACGCCGCCATGGGCATGTTATGTGGATCAGGTGGCACGCGGCCATGAGTATGTTATTTGGATCAGGTTGCACAGTGAAACAATGTGATATTGAGTACAGTTCCCTAAGTCTGTTTGATCTATTTTGTTTCCCATTTTTCCAAGGAAATCTCATATTAGCTGTGTGCTCGCGTTACATGAATGATTCGCGAGCGGGATAATTGCATTTCCTTTTTAGAGTTCGTTTTCTTTGGTATCGCGTCCGAATTGGTAGCCTATCGGCACATTGTATCATCATATGAGACTTTTGATTATGTCTGGGGTGGCTTACTGCCTGAGCAGTTCGTACTGAGTGAGACGAGGTTATTGGATTCGGGATAAGTGCAATCTGACTGTATGGAATATGTTAAGCAGCAAGATCATTATTTGGTTCAGAATATGGTAATGTTTCTTGTCAGAAGTATAGACTCAATGATTGGTTGACTCGGCAGTTGATTATGAATTTCTGCACTTCTCTTCCATTTTGGTGGCATAGTAAGGGTTAGAGTAAGACCTGTGTATGTCATGGGGTGCAATGGGACCATCAGATTCGTGGAATTTTGACTAAGTTTTTCAGAAAATGTTATTGTGTTCCGGTGGGTAAAGTGATGCTAGGTGTGAATTCAGCTAAGGTACGCAGTTATGTTTTGATGTTCTGTGTAGTTATTGATATGGTGATCGTATGTTGGAAGCAGGTCTGGCATAGAATTCCGGATGTTGGAATTGGGCTCTAAGGAGTATTTGCTCGAATAAAAGGAAATACCTTCAGAATTTATCGAGCTAATATGCTCAACTAAGTTGTGGTAGCACGGGAAGGTGCATGAGAAGCTGAACAACGATTTTAGGCTACTCCAGTGTAGTTCTCAGCATGTTTGAGGACGAACGTATGTATAAGTAGGAGAGAATGTAACGATCCGACCGGTCGTTTTGAGCTTTAGCACGACGTTCAGCGGTTTGAGGCCATGAGCAGCTTTATTTCAGGTATTATGACTTGTACGCATGGTCGGAATTACGTTTCGGAAAGTTCAGAGTCAATTTGGGAAGAGAATTCTCATTTCGGAAGCTTAAAGTTGAAAGAATTAACTAAGATTGGAATTTTGAGTAAACGACCTCAGAATCAGGATATGAAGGTTCCAGCAGGTTCATATGATGATTTCCGACTCAGACGTATGCCCGGATCGGGTCTTGGATGACCCGGGAGCGTTTTGGCGCATATTGTGGAAGTTAGTATTTTGGAAGAAATTTCATAAGTTTGGGGTTGAAGTGCATTTTAGTGATATCGATGTCTGTTTGGGATTCTAGGTCTGGGAATAGCTCCGTATGGTGATTCTGGAGATGGGAGCACGATCGGAAGTGAATTCGGAAGTCCGTAGGTCATTTTGGAACCATTTGGCTAAAGATAGAATTCGGAGGATTTTGAGAGGTTTGACTGGAAGTTGACTTTTTGATATCCGGGTCGGAATCCAATTTCGAAAGCTGGAGTAGGTCCGCAATGTCGAATATGACTTGTGTCCAAAATTTGAGGTCAATCGTACGTGATTTGATATGTTTAAGCATCAAAGGTAGAAGTTTGAAGTTCTAAAGTTAATAAAGCTTGAATTGGGGTGTAATTCGTTATTTTCGTGTTGTTTGATGTGATTTGAGGCCTCAAGCAAGTCCGTAATGTATTTTGGGACTGGCTAGTATGATTGGTTGGGGTTCCGGGGGCCTCGGGTGGATTCCGGGTGACTAACGGATCAAAATTTGGAATTTTGGTACAGTTGAAGGGTCTGGTTGCTGATATTTTTGCTTCTACAGTGGGTTAAACGCACAAGTGGCCCCGCAGAAGCAGAAAGGGAGCCGTAGAAGCGGATTTTTGGTCAAGCCTCGAGGACCGCAAATGCGGTCAAGATTCCGCAGAAGTGGGACCGCATCTGCGGAAGGCTAGTCGCAGAAGTGAAAGCGGGTACGCCTAGGGGAAGCTGCAGAAGCGGCAGATTGTCCGCAAAAGTGGGACTGCGGAAGCGGAGGTTTTTCCGCAGTAGCGGAAGTAGCTGGAGGCAGATGGGTTGTTTTAAAAATCAGGATTTGGCCATTTTCTCTCATATTTTCATGGCTTGGGCGAATTTTTGGGGAGCTTCAAGAGGGGATTTTCGTCATCAACGTTAAGGTAAGTTATCCCACCTATTTTGAGTTAAATACATCAACTATGTATGGATTTGATCATTTAAAGTAGTATAAACTTGAGGTTTTGGTGGAAAACCTAGGAATTTACCTTTCTTGGAATTTAACCACGCCTTTGGGTATGGAATTGAGAGTAAATTATATATTTGAGTTCGTGAGGTTATAGGTAAACTTATTCTTCGAAAATTTTGAAAATCCGGGCACGTGGGTCCGAGGGCATTTTTGTCAACTTTTCGATCGGGGTTAGGAATTTCTACAATTTGGATTATAATAAGAAGTTAATGCAACGACCCGACCGGTCGTTTTGAGCTCTAGCGCGTCGTTCAGTAGTTGGAAGTCATGAACAACGTCATTTCATGCGTATGGTCAGAGTTGAATTTCGGGAAATTCGGAGTCAAATTGGAAAGAAAATTTTCATTGCGGCAGCCTTAAGTTGAAGAAAATGGCTAAGATTGGAATTTTGAGTAAACGACCTCGGAATAAGGATTTGAACATTCCAGTTGGTTCGTATGATGATTTCGGACTTAGGCGTATGTTCGAATTTGGTTTTGCATAACCCGTGAGCATTTCGGCATATATTGTGGAAGTTAGTATTTTAGAAGAATTTTATAAATTTGGGTTGGAAGGCATTTCAGTATTATAGATGTCCGTTTGGGATCCTGAGTCTGGGAATAGCTCCGTATGGTGATTCTGGAGTTGGGAGCGCGATCAGAAGTGAATTCGGATGTCCGGAGGTCATTTTGAAGTCATTTGGCTAAATATAGAAATTTGAAGGTTTTTGAGAAAATTCGACCGGAAGTGGAAATTTTGATATCGGGGTCGGAATGCGATTCCGAAAGTTGGGGCAAGTCCATAATGTCGAATGTGACCTGTGTGCAAAATTTGAAGTCATTCGGACTAGTTTTGGTAAGGTTTGAGACACTTAGTCTCTTTTAAGGAAGCTTAAGTTGGAAAAGTCAACCAGAGTTAGAGGGCACGAAATGCGAATTTTATGGTTCAGATAGCTTCATTAGGTGATTTGGGACTTAGGAGTGTGTCCGGAATATTTTTGTGATGACTGGTGTAGAATTAAGCTTGAATTGGCAAAGTTAGTATTTTGGCGAATTCCGATTGATGGGTGAGATTTTGATCCGAGGGTCGGAATGGAATTCCGAGAGTTGCTGTAGCTTCATTATGTCATTTTGGATTTGTCTGGAAAATTTGAGGTCATTCGGACTAGTTTTGACGTGTTTCGGCATCAGATGTGAAAGTTAGAAGTTTCAAAGTTCATAGCCTTGAAAGTTAGAAGTTTCAAAGTTCACTTGTGATCATTTCTACTTCATAATATTGAATTATCATCGAATAATCCGACTAGATTACATGTTTTTTTGGAGTAAATTGAGGATTTAGTCCTAGGGATTTAAAAATAAGATTTGAAGATTTGAGGAGTCATTTGAACTCTGATTTTGGTGAATTTGATATGTACGGACTCGTGGCGAGATGAGGAATCCGGTGATGTGAATTTTGTAATTTTTCGAGAAGCGGGCCCGGGGCTCGAATTTTCCTAGTTTCGAGATTTTTGCTATTTCTCGATTGTTTTCGATCGGGTATTGTTCCCTTATCATATATATATACTATGCACTAAGTATAAGTGTATTAGGTAATATTATATCGAATATAACTTTTATATATATAATATATACATACTTACGCTATACTATGCACTAAGTATAAGTGTATTAGGTAATATTGTATCGAATATAGCTTATATATACTTACGCTATACTATTCACTAAGTATAAGTATATTAGGTTATATTATATCGAATATAACATATATATATATATATATATATATATATATATACACACACACACACACACACACACTTACGCTATACTATGCACTAAGTATAAGTGTATTAGATAATATTATATCGAATATAGCTTAGGGTATGTGTCACGACCCAATTCCCGAACCCGGCCATGATGGCGCCTCTCAGGAAGATAAAGCCAGCCAGAACAATGCAAACACCTCTTTTAAAAAAAATTAATTAACATAACAATTCTAAAACATATTTAAGAAAGCCATAATTGCTGAAACAGTGATAATAACAAGGGAAACCATCCCGACACAGCCCAAACCGGGGTTTTACAAGTCATGAGCTACTGCAGAATCTGCTATAAGTCTAAAAAGTATGAAATTCGATACATTAGTCTGAAGAAAACATGAATGATAGGGGATATGGGAGACAAGGGTTGCGGACGTCAACAGCTACCTCTTAACTCCAAATCGCTACCTGGTCTAGAAGGAATCAATGCGCAGGTGCGGACTCTGGTATGCCTGAATCTGCTCACATGGTGCAGGGAGTAATGTGAGTACTCCGACTCAGTGAGTAATAATTATAAATAATGACTGAAAGCATAACAACACATAAAGGCACAAAGCAATTCTATATCAGGTGGTAAATCACTTAAAACAGTAAAACCGCGAAGAATCAAATGAAATCTCCTTTTTAAAATAGGTAAATCAGGTAAAACAACAGGTAAATCAGGTAAACCAACAGGTAAATAATAAGTAGAAATCTACCCCTCGGTCCCAGTATCAATCGCTCAGTACAGTATCAGCCCCTCGGGCTCAGTATCAGTCACTCAGCATAGTATCAGCCCCTCGGGATCACTCTCAGTCACTCAACATAGTATCAGCCCCTAGGGCTCAATCTAAGATCATATGGGTACCCGCGCTCACTGTGGGTGTGCAAACTCCGGAGGGGGCCCTTACGACCCAAGCGCTATATCAAGCCACCTCGTGGCATCATCGCTCGGCACTCGGCCTCACATCACTCGGCCTCCCATCACTCAAGCCACCTCATGGCATATAAAACATCTCATATCACTCAGCATGTCCTCACATATGGCCCTCGGCCTCACTCAGTCCAGAAATCATCACAAGCCCCTCAGACATCAGTAAAACAGTAGTGCTCAGCCCATACAACATTGGAATATCATTTAAGTTCTCAAAATTCGATTAAAAGGGGCTGAGTTTGGAAAACGGTATTTAATGGACTGAGTTTGAGTAATACATCAAAAATAGTGAAGAAACAGTGGTAACAGTCCACAAAGGATTCAAGTAGTCGGCATGAAGCCCAAAATATGGCAATAAGCCCAAATCATGTTGATAAGAAATACATCTCAGTCAAATACGCGGTAAAAATAATCTGCAATAGTAAACAACCTCGTGCTCGTCATTAAACGCGTGTTTCACCTTAATATAGCACTACGTTGTGCAAATCTAGGGTTTAAAACCCTCATGACATCATTTACTATCATTAATCACCTCAAGCCGGCCAAATCTCTAGCTCGCTATACCCTTGCCTCTCAAATTGGCTTCCTCGTGCGTCGAATCTGACCAAAACTACAACGAATACATCACAATAGGCTAAGGGAACGTAACCCAATAAAAAATAATCAAAAAACATCAAAAATCCAGAAATTTGCAGAACCCGAGCCCCGGGCCCACTTCTCAAAACTCAGAAATTCCAACATCAACGGGTTCCTTATCTCGCCACGAGTCTTTACAAACCAAGAACTCTCAAATCCAAACTTAATATTATATCAAATATACCATATATATATAGTATATATACTTACGCTATACTATGCACTAAGTATAAGTGTATTAGATAATATTATATCAAATATAGCTTATATATATATATATATAATATATACTTACGCTATACAGTGCACTAAGTATAAGTGTATTAGGTAATATTATATCGAATATAGCTTTTATATATATATATATATATATATATATATATATATATATATATATATATATATATATATATATATATATATATATATATATACACACACACACACATACATACTTACGCTAAGTATAATGTCGCGACCCCAGTTCGCCCTCTGTGAACATGTCGTGATGACTAACTGGGGTCGTGACAAGTTGGTATTAGAGCTCTAGGTTCATAGGAGTCACGGAACACATGCCGGTTTATTAGAGTCTCGCTGATCGGTATAGAGACGTCTGTACTTATCTACGAGAGGCTATGTAAATGTCTAGAAAAAATCTTCATTTCATTTGAATTCCTTGTCGTGCGATATTTTTGACATCAATTCTAAACTTCTGTATTCTATTCTCTCATAGATGGTGAGGACACGTGCTATTCCGAAACGGTCATAGCACCCTGGCGCAAATGCTTAAACTCTGCGCGCCATGCGTCCCTAAGACTCTGGGGGACAAACTCTCTCATAAACATATCCGAGAACTGGGTCCAAGTCAGTGAAGCAGCCTCGACTCGGTCTATCTGATAAGTGCGCCACCAATCATAGGCGGCTTCCCGAAGATGAAAAGCAGTGAAAGAAACCCCGCTTGACTCCACTATGCCCATAGTGCGAAGAATACGGTGACACTCCTCTAGAAATACCAAGGCATCGTATGATGCTAATCCACTGAATACTGGAGTATCATACTTCTTGAACCTCTCAAGTCTCCGCTGTTCGTCCTATGAAGCAGCTGGCCCGTCCTCGGGCTGAACTGGCACTGCAAGCGGTGCGGGAAAAATCTCGGGAGCATGCTCAACCTGCACTCGCTGCTCAGGAGAGCGGACAATGGGAGTTTATGCTCCTCCCCCAGCCTGGGATGTGGCTGCAGCAAGGGGAAGCAACCCTACCCAAGCCAAGGTGATGTACATACTCATGAACTGAGCCAAAGTCTCCTGGAGAGCTGGAGTAGTAGTGGCAATAGTAAGCGTGCCCGGTGCCTGGGCTCCAGCTAGATCTGCTGGTGGTGCCTCGGCGGCAGCTCGCGCAGGTGCTCTGGCTGCACTACGTGCACGTCCTCGACCTCTCTCCCGGCCTCTGACGGCTGCAGGAGGGTTTTGAAGAGGAGATTATTGGGTAACGTTTCTTCAATCCCTTCTAGTTATATTTCATCATTATGTAGTTAAATCCATCACTAAAATTCGAATTGAGGATCAAAATTTGATTTTCCAACTTTTGAAATTAAGCCCTCAATTTCACTATTTCTGAAAAGTGATTTCCGCTTCCGCGGACAAGGGACCGCATCTGCGGTCCCGCTTCGGCGAAACAAATAACGCTTCTGCGACTTTTCACTAAAAATACAAGATTCCACTTCTACGGTCCTTTCATCACAGAAACGACTCCGCTCCTGTGGAAATTCCATCGCTTCTGCAGAATCTGATGGATATGCCCAAACTCGCATCTGCGGTCTTGACCTCGCAGATGCGGTTCCGCTTATGCGGAAAATCCACCGCATATGCGGAAGCTACTGAATCACCCTAAACCCGCTTCTGCAGTTTCCCTAGCCGCATCTGCAGTTCCCAAGTCACAGATGCGAAAATACCAGAAGAGAAAAACTTCAGATGCTGCAACACTTCTCCGATATTCCCGCTAACCACCCGAAATCGTCTCGGGGCTCCCGGGACCTCAACCAAAAGCACCAATAACACCTAATACCTTATTCAAACTTGTACCAATCCTTAAACCACCTAAAACAATGCCGGAAACTCGAATTAAACAAGGATTTGAGCCTAAGAACTTCAAATTTTATCAAAATACACTTTCAATGAAAAACCTAACCAAAACATGTCCGAATGGCCTGAAAGTTTGCACACACATCCCAAATGACACGACGGAGCTACTGCAACTTCCAGAATTCCATTCCGATTCTCAGATCAAAAACTCACTATCGGACCGGAGCTTCAAATATTCAAACTTCGGCATTTCAAGCCTAAATGAGCTACGGACTTCCAAAATACATTCCGAATAAGCTCCCAACCCCGAAATCACCTAACGAAGCTAACAGAACCATTGGATTTCCATTCTAAGGCCGTCTTCACACGGTTCCGACTACTGCCAATTTTTAAACACTTAAGCTCTCATTTAGGGACTAAGTGTCACAAAACTCTCCGAAACATAACATCGAACGTCCCGGCAAACCAAAATAGCATAAATGAACTTAGGGGAAGCAGTTAAATAGGGGATCGGGGCGTTAAAACTTAAGACGACAGGCCAAGTCGTCACATGTAATAGGTAATATTATATCGAATATAGCTTATATATATAATATATATACTTACGCTATACTATGCACTAAGTATAAGTGAATTAGGTAATATTATATCGAATATAGCATATATATACTTACGCTATACTATGCACTAAGTATAAGTGTATTAGGTAATATTAGATCGAATATAGCTTATATATAATATATATACTTACGCTATGCTATGCACTAAGTATAAGTGTATTAGGTAATATTATATCGAATATACCATATATATATATATAATATATATATATACTTACGCTATACTATGCACTAAGTGTAAGTGTATTAGGTATACATATTATATATATAATTGGGTATGAATATTATATATATAATTTTAAATTGAATTAAAAGTAATTTAATTTTTTTTAGATATAGCCACCAAGATTGGTCGCTATTCTGGTCAAACGGTCAGAACCAAGCGACCAACATTGGTCGCTATTTTGGTCAAAATAGTCCATTCTTATTTGGCTACCAAAAATAGCAACCAAAGTTGGTCGCTATTTCTAAAAATAGTGTCCAAAAATGGGTTTCCCCTCCCATCCTCTTATTTTCTTCAAAACATTTCCCCAAACTCTCTCTTCTCTCTCACACTCAAACCCCCTCCCCCCCTCCGACTCCCAGCAGCAGTGGCACCACCGACGCTCGCCGGCGGCAGTAGCTCCACCGTCGGTGTCCTCCACTGCCCAGGTAAGTTTCTCTCTCCTCCCTTTTGTTTTTTTAAATACACTAATTTTGTTTAATTCCTTCTAGTTTTATTTGTAAAAATTAATTGTTCTTAGCTAAATAAAATCTATGATAATTGTTAGTATCTAAAATATTTAGTTTTACCTACAAATTTGGGAAAGAAATGGGTTGAAGAGAAGAAACCCTAAACTTTTAGGGTTTATAATTTGTGTTTGTGAATCTAAATTTTAGGGTATGTGTCACGACCCAATTCCCGAACCCGTCCGTGATGGCGCCTCTCAGGAAGATAAGGCCAGCCAGAACAATGCAAACACCTTCTTAAAAAAAAATTAATTAAAATAACAATTCTAAAACATATTTAAGAAAGCCATAATTGCGGAAACAGCGATAATAACAAAGGAAACCATCCCGACACAGCCCAAACTGGGGTTTCACAAGTCATGAGCTACTACAAAATCTGCTATAAGTCTACAAAGTATGAAATTCGATACATTAGTCTGAATAAAACATGAATGATAGGGGATATGGGAGACAAGAGCAACGGACGTCAACAACTACCTTTTAACTCCAAATCGCTACCTGGTCTAGAAAGAATCGATGCTCAGGTGCGGACTCTGCTACGCCTGAATCTGCACACATGGTGCAGGGAGTAATGTGAGTACTCCGACTCAGTGAGTAATAATTATAAATAATGACTGAAAGCATAACAACACATAAAGGCACAAAGCAATTCTATATCAGGTGGTAAATCACTTAAAACAGTAAAACCGTGAAGAATCAAATGAAATCTCCTTTTTAAAACGGGTAAATCAGGTAAAACAACAGGTAAATAATAAGTAGAAATCTACCCCTCGGGCCTAGTATCAATCGCTCAGTACAGTATCATCCCCTCGGGCTCAGTATCAGTCACTCAGCATAGTATCAGCCCCTCGGGCTCAATCTCAGATCATATGGGTACCCGTGCTCACTATGGGTGTGCAGACTCTGGAGGGGGCCCTTACGACCCAAGCGCTATATCAAGCCACCTCGTGGCATCATTGCTCGGCACTCGGCCTCACATCACTCGGCCTCCCATCACTCAAGACACCTCATGGCATATAAAGCATCTCATATCACTCAGCATGTCCTCACATATGACCCTCGGCCTCACTCAGTCCAGAAATCATCACAAGCCCCTCGGACATCAGTAAAACAGTAGTGCTCAGCCCATACAACATTGGAATATCATTTAAGTTCTCAAAATTCGATTAAAAGGGGTTGAGTTTGGAAAACGGTATTTAATGGATTGAGTTCGAGTAATACATCAAAAATAGTGAGGAAACAGTGGTAACAGTCCACAAAGGATTCAAGTAGTCAGTATGAAGACCAAAATATGGCAATAAGCCCAAATCATGTTGATAACAAATACATCTCAGTCAAATACGCGGTAAAAACAATCTGCAATAGTAAACAACCTCGTGCTTGTCATTAAAAGCGTGTTTCACCTCAATATAGCACTATGTTGTGCAAATCCAAGGTTTAAAACCCTCATGACATCATTTACTATCATTAATCACCTCAAGCCGGCCAAATCTCAAGCTCGCTATGCCCTTGCCTCTCAAATCGGACTCCTCGTGCGTCGAATCTAACCAAAACCACAACGAATACATCACAATAGGCTATGGGAATGTAACCCAATAAAAAATAATCGAAAAACATCAAAAATTCCGAAATTTGCAGAACCCGAGCCCCGGGCCCACTTCTCAAAACTTAGAAATTCCCATATCAACGGGTTCCTTATCTCGCCACGAGTCTTTGCAAACCAAGAACTTTCAAATCCAAACTTAAATGACCCATCAAATTCCAATTTGAAATATCAAAAACTCATGCTCGTTCTTCCCCTTTTTGCTAAGTTTCCATGAATTTCAAGGTTAATTTCACAATACAATCGTGTTTTTAGTTCACAAGACTTACCTCCAATCAATCCCAGTCGAGATCCTCTTCAATTTCTCCTAAAAATATCTCAAGATGCTCAACAATGGTGGAAAAATAACTTAAACTCGCGGAGGAAATATTTTAAAAACTATTCTGTTAGCCCAGATTTCCTTTTATGCGATCGCGACCCCAGGCTCGCGATCGCGAAGCACAAATTCTCCAAGCCTCCAAAATGGCCTATGCGAACGCGGCCAAGCTAATGCGATCGCGTATCTTTCTTTTCCAGATCTATGCGAACTCGTTCCACTTGATGCGAATGCGAAGAACAAAATAGCTAGGTCCCAGATCCTCTTATGCGATCGCGGACCCCACAATGCGAACGCAAAGAACCAGTAACTCCCCTTATGCGATCGCGGACAATCTATTGTGAACGCGTAGAGTAAAACTCCGGCCTGACCAAATCCATCTATGCAATCGCGACATCACCCCCACGATCGCAATGACCAAATTCTCTGCAACACAATAACTGGAAAATCTGCAACTTCCAAATGCCAAAATAGTCCGCTTGACCATCCGAAATCACCCCGAGGCCCCCGGGACCTCAACCGAAAGTGCCGACCCATCCTAAAACATCATCCAAACTCGTTCCAATCATCAAAACACATCCGACAACACTAAAATCATCAATTCTCATCAAATTGAAGCCTAAGTTCTTATGAAACTTCCGAAACACGCATTTGATAAAAAAACCAACCAAATCACCTCCGAATGACCTGAAATTTTACACACACAACCCAAATCACCTAACGAAGCTACATTAACTCTCGGAATTCCATTCCGACCCATGGATCAAAATCTCTCCTATCAACCGGAATTCGTCAAAATACTAACTTCGCCAATTCAAGCCTAATTCTACACCGGACCTTCAAAATCACTTCCGATCACACTCCTAAGTCGTAAATCATCCCCCGAAGCTAACCGAATCACCGTAAATCACATTTGAGCCCTCTAACTTTCCAAACCAAACCTTCCTTAAAGAGACTAATAGCATGTTTGGCCAAGCTTATTTTTGGCCAAAAGTACTTTTTTTTTGCCAAAAGCACTTTTGGCCAGAAATTGAGGTGTTTGGCCAAGCTTCCGGAGGAAAAAAAGTGCTTTTGAGGAGAAGCAGAAGCAGTTTTGGAGAAGCAGAAAAACGTAGCTTCTCTCCAAAAGCACTTTTTTGAGAAGCACTTTTGAGAAAAATACACTTAGAAGCAGTTTTTTTAAAGCTTGGACACACACTAATTGCTGCTCAGAAGTGCTTTTCAAACTAATTGGCCAAACACAAACTTCTTCTCACTAAAAGTACTTTTGAGAAAAGCACCTTTGAAAAAAATCACTTCCCAAAATAAGCTCATTTTTGTAGCTTGGCCAAAACAGGCTATAAGTGTCTCCTTTCCTACCAAAACCTCTCCGAACCAACTCGATCACATAAGATATAGATATTGAAGCATAAAAAAGCTGGAAATAGGGAAAATGAAGCAGTAACTCATGAGACGACGGGTCAGGTCGTCACATCCTCCCCAACTAAAATAAATGCTCATCCTCGAGCGGGTCAAGAAAGATACCTGAAGCCTCAAACAGGTGAGGATATCCGCTCTGCATCTCCCGCTCGGTCTCCCAGGTAGCCTCCTCCACGGGCCGACCTCTCCACTGCACTTTCATTGAAGCTATATCCTTTGATCTCAACTTCCACACCTGTTGACCTAAAATAGCCGCTGGCTCCACATCATATGTCAAATCATCATCCAACTGAACCGTGCTGAAATCCAAAACATGGGACGGGTCCCCGACATACTTCCGGAGCATAGAAACATGAAATACTGGATGCACGCCTAACAAGCTGGGTGGCAAGGCAAGCATAGAAGCCACATCTCCAATCCTCCTAAGTACCTCAAAAGTCCCAATAAACCACGGACTCAACTTCCCTTTCTTTCCAAACCTCATAACGCCCTTCATGGGCGAAACCTTTAGCAAGACCTTCTCACCAACCATATAAGACACATCTCAAACCTTCCGGTTCGCATAACGTTTCTGACGCGACTGCGCTGTACAAAGCCTCTCCTGAATCAGCTTCACCTTCTCTAAGGCATCCTGAACCAAATCTATCCCCAATAGCCTAGCCTCGCTGGGCTCGAACCATCCAACTGGAGATCTACACCGCCTCCCATACAACGCCTCATACGAGGCCATCTGAATGCTCGACTGATAACTACTGTTGTAGGCAAACTCTGCAAGTGGCAAAAACTCATCCCAAGAACCTCCAAAATCTATAGCACAGGCATGCAAAATGTCCTCCAATATTTGAATAGTATGCTCGGACTGCCCATCCGTCTGAGGATGAAATGTTGTGCTCAGCTCCACCTATGTACCCAACTCTCGCTGAAAAGTCTTCCAAAACTGAGAAGTAAACCGAGTACCTCTATCTGAGATAATAGACACTGGAACACCATGCAATTGAACAATCTCTCGGATAAAGATCCCTGCCAACCGCTCCAAAGAATAGGTAGTACACACCGAAATGAAGTGCGCGGACTTGGTCAGCCGATCCACAATCACCCAAATCGAATCGAATTTCTTCAAAGTCTAAGGAAGGCCACTCACAAAATCCATAGTGACTTTCTCCCACTTCCACTCAGGAATAATCATCCGCTGAAGTACGCCACCCGGTCTCTGATGCTCATATTTCACCTGCTAACAGTTGAGACACCGAGAAACAAATCCTACAATATCTTTCTTTATTCTTCTCCACCAATGGTGCTGTCTCAAATCTTGATACATCTTCGGCACCCGGATGAATGGAATACTGCGAGCTATGGGCCTCCTCCAATATCAACTCCCAAAGCCCATCCACATTGGGTACACAAATTTGGCCCTGCATCCTCAACACACCATCCTCACCAATGGTCACGTCCCTGGCATCATCATGCTGAACCCTGTCCTTAAGGACAAGCAAATGCGGGTCATCATACTGGCACTCTTTGATGCGATCATATAAGGAAGACCGAGAAAACACACAAGCCAACACTCGGCTGGGCTCCGAAATATCTAATTTCAAAAATCGATTGGCCAAAGCCTGAACATCAACTGCAAAGGGTCTCTCCCCAACTGGAATGTACGCCAAACTTCCCATACTCACTGCCTTTAAGCTCAAGGCATCGGCCACTACATTGGCCTTTCCCAGATGATACAATATGGTGATGTCATAATCCTTAAGAAACTCCAACCATCTACACTGCCTCAAATTAAGGTCCTTTTTCTTGAACAAATGCTGAAGAATGCGATGATCACTGAATACCTCGCAAGATACACCATACAAGTAATGCCTCCAAATCTTCAATGCGTGAACTATGGCAGCCAATCCAAATCATGAATAGGGTAGTTCTTCTCGTGGGGCTTCAACTGACGAGAAGCATAAGCAATCAATCTACCCTCCTGCATCAATACACAACCAATCCCAACTCTAAAAGCATCGCAATACACTGTATAAGAGCCTGAAGTTGATGGCAAGACTAATACTGGAGCTGTGGTCAAAGTTGTCTTGAGCTTCTGAAAGCTCTCCTCGCACTCGTCCGACCATACAAATGGAGCACCCTTCTAAGTCAACTTGGTCAAGGGTGATGCTATAGAGGAAAATCCCTGAACATATTGGCAAGAATAACCTGTCAAACTAAGGAAGCTACTAATCTCTGTGGTTGAGGATGGTCTAGGCCAACTCTGAACCGCCTCTATCTTCTTCGGATCGACCTGAATACCCTCGCTGGACACCACGTGTTCCAAGAAAGCCACTGAATCGAGCCAAAACTCACACTTGGAGAACATTGTATAAAGCTTCTCCTCCCTCAATTTCTGTAATACCACTCGCAAATGCTCTGCATGCTCCTCCTGACTACACTAATACACTAGAATATCATTAATGAAAACAATGACGAACGAGTCGAGATGAGGCCGAAATATACTGTTCATCAAATGCCTGAACACTGCTGGGGCATTAGTCAGTCCAAAAGACATAACAAGGAACTCATAGTGCCAATATCTAGTCCTGAAAGAAGTCTTAATAATATCTAAATCCCTGATCTTCAATTGGTGATAGCCCAAACAAAGATCAATATTGGAGAACACCCTCGCTCCCTGAAGGTGGTCAAATAAATCATCAATACGAGGCAAACATACTTGTTCTTCACTGTTACTTTGTTCAATTGCCTCTAGTCAATGCACATTATTATTGTGTCATCCTTCTTCTTCACAAACAGAACCGGTGCACCCCACAGTGACACACTAGGTCGAATGAACCCCTTATCTAGGAGTTCCTAAAGCTGCTCCTTCAATTCTTTCAATTCTACTGGTGCCATACGATATGGCGGGATGGAAATAGGCTGAGTGCCCAGCACCAAGTCAATACAAAAATCAATATCCCTGTCCAGCGGCATGCCTGGGAGGTCAGCATGAAATATATTGGGAAACTCCCTCACAACTGGAACAGAATCAATGTTAGGAGTCTCGGCTCCAACATCCCTCACAAAAGCCAAATACGAAAGACTACCTTTCCCAACCATACGTTGGGCCTTTAAGAATGAAATTACTCTACTTGGAACATAATCAGTTGCACCACGCCACTGGATCCTCGTTACACCAGGCATAGCCAAAGTGACAGTCTTAGCATGACAGTCTAGGATATCATGACATAGAGATAACCAGTCCATGCCCAAAATAACAGCAAAGTACACCATGCTCAATAAAAAAAGATTAACTCGGGTCTCTAAACCCTCAATAGTCACCAAACATGACCGGTACACATGGTCTACAACAATAGTATCGCCCACCGGGGTAGATACATGAACAGGTAAGGCAAGACACCCTCGGGACGTACCCAAATGGTGAGCAAAATATGAGGACACATAAGAATAGGTGGAACCGGGATCAAATAAGACAGAGGCATCCCTTTGGCAGACTGAAACATTACCTATAATGATAGCATCTGAAGAAATGGAATATGTCCTGCCCGAAATAGCATAAAAACGAGCTTGACCACCGCCTGATCGACCTCCACCTCTAGGCCACCCCTGGCTGCCTAACCCTCACCCCTAGATAGCTGGGTGGGTGCTGAAGAAAGTGGACCAAAAGATGAGGGCTGACCCCTCAACTAAGATGAGCTAGCAGAACGACGAGGACACAGCCTCCACACATGTCCAAACTCTCCACACTCAAAACAACTCCCAGGTGCTGGAGAATGGGACTGAAGGGAACCCCTTGCGCTGGAGTGACTAGCTGACGTACTCGGCCTGGAAGAACCATGAACAGACGGGGCACGAGATGAACTCTGAGCTGGAAGAGCACCGAGTAAAGGCTGACCCTGCTGAGAACCATGATAACCACGACCTGAAGATGCCCCACGATACGCGGGACTGGCCGATTGAGCGATCCTGAAAAAATGACCCCTACCATGCTGTAACTGGCCCCTCGAAGGAGCACCACTGTAATTGCCAGAATCTTGAGGCCTCTTGGTCTCCCTCTCCTCTCGATCCTGATGGCGAACCACCTCAATATCTCGAGCTATATCGACCACCTCCTTGAATGTTGCACCCAAAACTCTCTCTCTAGTCATAAGAATGCGGAGATAGTAGTTAAGGCCATCAACAAATCTCCTGATCCGCTCACGATCAGTCGGAACCATCCAAATGGCATGACAAGCCAACTCTAAAAACCTCATCTCATACTCGGACACAATCATATCTCCCTGCCATTGCCATTCAAACTGCCTGCGCAGATCCTCCCTGCGAGAATGCGGTACATACTTCTCCAAGAAGAGAGTGGAGAACTCCTCCCAAGTCAAAGACGCTGCACCAACCGGCCTACGCCTCTCATACGCCTCCCACCAAGTGAAGGTAGCCCCAGAAAATTGAAAGGTGGTGAATGCCACACCACTAGACTCAAGAATCCCCGCTGTACGGAGCATACGCTGACACTTGTCTAGAAAACCCTGGGCATCCTCGCCCTCAGCACCACTGAATGACGGAGGCTGGAGCCTACCAAACCTTTCAAGACACCGCTACTCATCATCCGGCATAACTAGAACCCTGAACTCCTGTACTGGTGCAACCGGATGAGCTGGAGGTGCCTACGGCGTCTGAAGTCCCTACACTACCTGCTTAGGTGTGCGGGCAACGAGGGTCGGATTGCCTCCCACGGCCTGTGAAGTAGCTGAAATTGCCTGAGCCAGGCCAGTGGAAACTGTCAAGATCTGCGCCAAGGCCTCCTGAAGACCTGGAATCACGATGGGCACAACTGGTGACTGAGCTGGTGCTGCTGGAGCCTGATCCTGCGATGGGGCAACTGGTGGATCAACAGGCGCTGCCCCTGCTGCTCTGCCTCTGCCACGACCACGACCACGTCCACAACCTCTGGTGTCCTCAGTAGGTGATACTGGTGGTCGTCCGCCTCGTCCGGTAGTGCGAGTCCTCACCATATGTGAGAGAATATAATAAAGAGAAGTTTAGTAATAAGATCAACAAGTTCGCATAATAAGAATCTCAAGAAGATGAAGTTTTTCCTAAAGGTTCTGCAGCCTCTCGAGGATAAATACAGACATCTCCGTACCGATCCGCAAGACTCTACTAAACCTGCTCATGACTCGTGAGACCTAGTAACCTAGGCTCTAATACCAACTTGTCACGACCTAATTCCCGAACCCGGCCGTGATGGTGCCTCTCATGAAGACAAGGCCAGCTAGAACAACGTAAACACCTCTTTTAAAAACAATTAATTAACATAAAAATTCTAAAACATATTTAACAAAGACATAATTACGGAAACAATGATAATAACAAGGGAAACCATCCCGACACAGCCCAAACCGTGGTGTCATAAGTCATGAGCTACTACAGAATATGCTATAAGTCTACAAAGTATAAAATCCGATACACTAGTCTGAAGAAAACATGAATGATAGGGGATATGGGAGACAAGGGCTGCGGACGTCAACAGCTACCTCGTAACTCCAAATCGCTGCCTGGTCTGGATGGAATCAGTGCTCAGGTGCAGACTCTGCTATGCCTGAATCTGTACACACGGTGCAATGAGTAATGTGAGTACTCCGACTCAGTGAGTAGTAATTATAAATAATGACAGAAAGCATGAAAACACATAGAGGCAAAAATCAATTCTATATCAGGCAGTAAATCACTTAAAACAGTAAAACCGTGAAGAATCAAATGAAATCTCCTTTTTAAAACAGGTAAATCGGGTAAAACAACAGGTAAATAATTAGTAGAAATCTGCCCCTTAGGCCCAGTATCAATCGCTCAATACAATATCAACCCCCGGGCTTAATATCAGTCAGTCAGCATAGTATCAGCCCCTCGGGCTCACTCTCAGTCACTCAGCATAGTATCAGCCCCTCGGGCTCACTCTCAGATCATATGGGTACCCGCGCTCACTGTGGGTGTGAAGACTCCGGAGGGGCCCCTTACGGCCCAAGCGCTATATCATGCCACCTCGTGGCATCAACACATGGCACTCGACCTCACATCACTTGGCCTCCCATCACTCAAGCCACCTCATGGCATATAAAGCATCTCATATCACTCAGCATGTCCTCACATATGGCCTTCGGCCTCACTCATTCAAGAAATCATCACAAGCCCCTCGGGCATCAGTAAAACAGTAGTGCTCAGCCCATACAACATTGGAATATCATTTAAGTTCTCAAAATTCGATTAAAAGGGGCTGAGTTTGGAAAATGGAATTTAATGGACTGAGTTCGAGTAATACATCAAAAATAGTGAGGAAACAGTGGTAACAGTCCACAAAGGATTCAAGTAGTCGGCATGAAGCCCAAAATATGGCAATAAGCCCAAATCATGTTGATAACAAATACATCTTAGTCAAATACGCGATAAAAACATTAGTAGGGACGGACCAAGTCACAATCCCCAATAGTAAACAACCCCGCGCTCGTCATTAAGCGCGTGTTTCACCTCAATATAGCACTACGTTGTGCAAATCTGGGGTTTCAAACCCTCAGGACATCAGTTACTATCATTAGTCACCTAAAGTCGGCCAAATCACTAGCTCGCTATGCCCTTGCCTCTCAAATTGACATCCTCGCGCGTCGAATCTGACCAAAACCACATGAATACGTCACAATAGGCTAAGGGAACGTAACCCAATAAAAAATAATCGAAAAACATCAAAAATCCTGATAGTTGCAAAACTCGAGCCCTGGGCCCACTTATCGAAACTCAGAAATTCCACATCAACGGGTTCCTTATCTCGCCACGAGTCTTTACATACCAAGAACTCTCACATCCAAGCTCAAATGACCCATCAAATCCCAATTTATAATATAAAAAATGCAAGCCCTAGTTCTTCCCCTTTTTGCTAAGTTTCCATGAATTTCAAGGTTAATTTCACAATATAATCGTGTTTTTAGTTCATAGGACTTACCTCCAATAAATCCCAGTCAAAACCCTCTTCAATTTCTCCCAAAAAGCTCTCAAGATGCTCAACAATAGTGGAAAAATAACTTAAACTCACGGAGGAAATGTTTTAAAAACTATTCTGTCAGCCCAGATTTCCTTCTATGCGATCGCGAAGCACAAATTCTCCAACCCTCCAAAATGACCTCTGCAAATGCGGCCAAGCTAATGCGATCGCGAAGATTTCTTTTCCAGACCTATGCGAATGCATTCCACTTGATGCGAACACGAAGAACAAAATAGCTGGGTCCCACATCCTCTTATGCGATCGCGGACCCCTCAATGCGAACGCAAAGAACCAATAACTCCCCTTACGCGATCGCGGACCATCTATTGTGAATGCGTACAGTAAAACTCCGGCCTTCCCAAATCCATCTATGCGATCGCGACATCACCCCCGCGATCGCCGTGACCAAATTCTCCGGAACACAATAACTGGAAAATCTGCAACTTCCAAATGCCAAAATTGGTCTGTTTGACCATCCGAAATCACCCTAAGGCCCCCGAGACCTATACCGAAAGTGCCGACCCATCCTAAAACATCATCCAAACACGTTCCAATCATCAAAACACATCTGACAACACTAAAATCATCAATTCTCATCAAATTCAAGCCTAAATTCTTATGAAATTTCCGAAACACGCATTTGATAAAAAAACCCAACCAAATCATCTCCGAATGACCTGAAATTTTACACACACATCCCAAATCACCTAACAAAGCTAATCCTCGGATCAAAATCTCTCATATCAACCATAATTCGTCAAAATACTAACTTCGCCAATTCAAGCCTAATTCTACACCGGACCTCCAAAATCACTTTCGATCACACTCCTAACTCGCAAATCATCCCCCAAAGCTAACCGAATCACTGAAAATCACATCCGAGCCCTCGAACTCATAAGTCAACATCCGGTTGACTTTTTCCAAACCAAATCTTCCTTAAAGAGACTAAGTGTCTCATTTCCTACCAAAACCTCTCCGAACCAACTCGATCACATAAGATACGGATATTGAAGCATAAAGAAGCTGAAAATAGGGGAAACCAAGCGGTAACTCATGAGACGACGGGTCAGGTTGTCACATCCTCCCCAACTAAAATAAATGCTCGTCCTCGAGCGAGTCAAGAAAGATACCTGAAGCCTCAAACTGGTGAGGATAGCAGCTCCGCATCTCCCGCTCGGTCTCCCAGGTAGCCTTCTCCACGGGCCGACCTCTCCACTGCACTTTCACTGAAGCTTTATCATTTGATCTCAACTTCTTCACCTGTCGACCCAAAATAGCCTCTGTCTCCACATCTATCCGAACGCGTTCCACTTGATGCGAACGCGAAGAATAAAATAGCTGGGTCCCTAGATCCTCTTATGCGATCGCGGACCCCTCAATGCGAACGCGAAGAACCAATAACTCCCCTTACGTGATAGCAGACTATCTATTGCGAATGCATAGAGTAAAACTCCATCCTGCCCAAATCCTTCTATGCGATCGCGACATCACCCCCGCGATCGCAATGATCAAATTCTCTGCAACACAATAACTGCAAAATCTGCAACTTCCAAATGCCAAAATTGGTCCGTTTTACCATCTGAAATCACCCTGAGGCCCCCGGACCTCAACCGAAAGTGCCGAACCATCTTAAAACATCATCCAAACTCGTTCCAATCATCAAAACACATCCGACAACACTAAAATCATCAATTCTCATCAAATTCAAGCCTAAGTTCTTATGAAACTTTAGAAACATGCATTTGATAAAAATCCCAACCAAATCACCTCCGAATGACCTGAAATTTTACACACACATCCCAAATCACCTAACGAAGCTATAAAAACTCTCGAAATTCCATTCCGACCCATAGATCAAAATATCTCCTATCAACCGGAATTCGCCAAAATACTAACTTCGCCAATTAAAGCTTAATTCTACACCGGACCTCCAAAATCACTTTCGAGCACACTGCTAAGTCGCAAATAATCCCCCGAAGCTAACCTAATCACCGAAAATCCCATCCGAGCCCTCTACTCATAAGTCAACATCCGGTTGACTTTTTTCGAACCAAACCTTCCTTAAAGAGACTAAGTGTCTCATTTCCTACCAAAACCCATCCGAACCAACTCGATCACATAAGATACGGATATTGAAGCATAAAGAAGCTAAAAATAGGGGAAAACAAGCGGTAAATCATGAGACGATGGGCCAGGTCATCACAGTATGTGTTAATTTTTTCGGATATAATCCTAACTTTTAGTTTTGAATTATAACCTTGAATATTTGTTATTGCTTGTTTTCGTTTCAATTATACTTTGTGTTTTTTTGATAGTTTAGTTATAATCTAAGGTTTGGGATATGACTTGAACTTTTATGGATATGAGTTGAGCCTTCAGGATATGAATAGAACCTTTAGGATATGAATTGAAATTTTGGTTAATGTATTGGATTTTAGATTATAAATTAAAATTTTAGGAAGTGACTTGAACTTTTGTGGATATGACTTGAACTTTTGTGGATGTGCGTTGAACTTTTAGGATATGAATTGAACCTTTAGGATATGTATTGGTTTAATAGTAAAAAATGGTGATTTAGGGCTTGAACTTAAGAGAGCAAAAATTGGGTTTGAGGGGCCATTTGGACCCCGATTTTGGTGTTTTTTTATATGTATAGACTCGTGGCGATATAAGGAACCGTTGGTATAAGAATTTCTGAGTTTCGAGAAGTGGGCCCAGGGCTCAGGTTTTGCCAATTTTGGGATTTTTAATATTTTTCGATTGTTTTCGATTGGGTATTGTTCCTTTGGCATATTGTGATCTATTGCTTGTGGTTTTGGTCAGATTCGACATACGAGGAGGCCGATTTGAGAGGCAAGGGCATAGCGAGCTAGAGTTTTGGCCGGCTTGAGGTGAGTAATGAATGTAAATGATGTCACGAGGGTTTGAAACCCCGAATTTGCACATCGTAGTGCTATCTTAAGATGACTTGCACGCCGGGTAGCAAGCGTGGGGTAGAGCACCATTGGGGATTGTGACTTGGTCCGTCCCAATTGATGAATTTACTGCGTATTTGACTAAAATTGACATTATATCATCATTATTTGGATAAATTGTCATAATTGGGCTTTGTGCCAACGGTTTGGACCCTTCAAGGGTTGTTATTTTTGTTTCTTCACTATTTTGACAAAATACTTGGACTCAGCCTTATTGTTAAAAACTGTTTTGCAAACTCGGCCACTTTTACCCAGATTTGAAACTTAAATGATATTTCTAACGATGTTTTTGGGCTGAGAACTACTATTTTATTATTGGCGAGGGCTTATGTGATTTTGGACTGAGTATGGGATCGGGCTATGCACCGCAGCAGTATTATATTGATAATGATATAAGGCCGAGGGCCTAGTTGATGCCACGATATGGCTTAATATTGCGCTTGGGCTGTAAAGGTCCCCTCCCAGAATCTGCACACCCCCAATGACACCATCGATGATAAATAAATAGAGCGGGCTGCACGCCGCAGCGGGTACTAGAGAGTATCGTGCTATGTGTTGCATTCCTTATTTGACTGTCATATATTTGTTTATCAGTTGCAGCATTTCCATAATTTGTTTTCATCGGTTTAATGATTTTATACTACTTGGTTTAAATTGTTGTATTTATAGATTACAATGTGCCTATCTAGGATTTCTTATTCTCAGTCTTTATTTATGTTTATTACTCACTGGGTCGGAGTACTCACATTACTCCATGCACCTTACGTGCAGATCCAGGTGCATCTAAGACTGTTGAGGATTTCCAGTTGGGCGGTACACATTCGGGAGCATCAAGGTAGTTGCACGACGTTCACAGCCATGATCTTCCCTTTATCTTATTGCTTTATTCTGTACTTCTTTAGAACGATATGTAGTAGGTTGATACTCATGTATTAGAGGCTAAGACTTGTGATACCGGATTCTTCGGGCCATGTAGTAGTATTGTTATTTAGGATTCCACATGTTTTAACCCTATTTCAGATTTCCAGCATTTTGACTTAGTAATTTGGATGTGCTAATTAATTATAAACTATATAGAAATGGTAAAATGGTTGTTAAATTGGTCGGGCTTGCCTAGTAGTGTGTTAGGTGCCATCACGACCGGGGTTGGGGTCGTGACAAGTTGGTATCAGAGCCTAGGTTACTTGGTCTCGCGAGTCATGAGACGTTTTAGTAAAGTCTTGCGGATCGGTACGGAGACGTCTGTATTTATCCTCGAGAGGTTGCTGAACCTTTAGGAAAACTTCACATTCTTGAGATTCTTATCGTGCGGCTTTGTTTAACTGAGAACTAAACTTCTATTATTCTATTCTCTCATAGACGGTGAGGACACGAGCTACCGGACGTGGCAGACGACCACCACTACGACCTACTGAGGCCACCAGAGGTCGTGGATGCGGTCGTGTTCCTGGCAGAGGCAAAGCAGCTGGGGCAGCACCTACTGATCCACCAGTTGCCCCAGCTTAGGACCAGGCTCCAACTGTGGACACTCCACCAGCACCTGTTCAGGCACCAGTTGTGCCTATCGTGATTTCGGGTCTTCAGAAGGCCTTGGCACAGATCTTATCAGTTTGCACTGGCCTGGCTCACGCAGTTTCAGCCACCATAGCAGCAGCTACTTCACAGGACGAGGGAGGCAATCAGACCCCCACTGCTCTCACACCTGAGCATGTAATGCAGGGATTTTAGACGCCGAGAGTACCTCCAGCTTAGCCGGTTGCACCAGTTCAGGACTTCGTGGTTTCAACTATGCCACACGATGAGCAGCATCGTCTTGAGAGGTTTGGTAGGCTCCAGCCTCCGACATTCAGTGGTGCTGAGGGCGAGGATGCCCTGGGTTTTCTTGACAAGTGTCAGTGTATGCTCCGTACATCAAGGATTCTTAAGTTGAGTGGTGTGGCATTTACTACCTTCTAGTTCCCGGGGGATGCTTTTACTTGGTGGGAGGATTTTGAGAGGCGTAGGCCTGTTGGTGCAGTACCCCTTTCTTGGCAGCAGTTCTCCGCTATATTCCTGGAGAAGTATGTACCACAGTCCCGCAGAGAGGAGCTATATAGGTAGTTTGAGTGGTTGACTCAGGGGGATTTGACAGTGACCCATTATGAGATGAGGTTTTCATAGTTGTCCCATCATGCTATTTGGATGATTCCGTCTGATCGTGATAGGATTAGAAGATTTATAGACGGCCTTAACTACCATCTCCGTATTCTGATGACTAGAGAGAGAGTTTTGGGTGCTACGTTTGAGGAGGTGGTGGATATCACTCGTGAGATCGAGTTAGTTCGTCGTAGAGAGCGAGAGGAGAGGGAGGCCAAGAGGCCTCGCGGATCAGGCAGTTACAATGGTGCTCTGTTGATGGGCCAGTTTTAGCGTGGTAGAGGTCGTTCTTTCAGGCCTACTCATTCAGCCCGCCCAGAGTATCGCGGGGCATTATCAGACTGTGGTTATCATGGGTTCCAGTAGGTCCAATCTTCACTCAGTACCCTCCTAGCTTAGAGTTCATCGCATGCCCCATCAGCTCAGAGTTCTTCTACGCCGAGTGCATCTGCTAGTCACTCTGGTCTGAGGGTTTCCCTTCAGTCCCCATCTCCAACACCGGGTAGTTTATATGAGTGTAGAGAGTTTTATCACATGAGGAGGTATTGCCCTCGACTTTGTGGCGGTCAGTCTCAGCAGAGGCATCAACCCTCGACATTTTCTCGAGTTTCTTCATCACCCGCCCAGCCAGCCAGGGGTGGAGGTTAGGCAGCCAGGGGTCGCCCCAGAGGTGGAGGTTGACTAGGCGGTGGCGAGGCTCGTTTTTATACTATGACAGGCAGGGCAGATACCATTGCTTCAAATGCTGTCATCACAGGTATTGTTTCAGTCTGCCACAAGGATGCCTCTGTATTATTTGATCCCGGTTCCACCTATTCATATGTGTCTTCATATTTTGCTCACTATTTGGGTACGCCATGGGAGTCGCTTTCTTTACCTATTCATGTGTCTACCCCGGTAGGCGATATTGTAGTTGTGGACCGTGTGTACCGGTCATGTGTTGTGATTATTGGGGGTCTGGAAACCCAAGTTGATCTATTGTTATTGATCATGGTGGATTTTGATGTTATTTTGGGAATGGATTGGTTATCTCTGTGTCATGCTATTCTAGAATGTCATGCTGAGACAGTCACTTTGGCCATGACGGGTGTACCGCGGATCGAGTAGCGAGGTGTGACTAACTATGTCCTTAGTAGATTTATTTCTTTGTTGAAGGCCCAACGTATGGTTGGGAAGGGTTGTCTTTCCTATTTGGCGTTTGTGAGGGGTGATAGAGTTGAGACTCCTAGTATTGATTCTGTTCCAGTTGTGAGGGACTTTCCCGATGGATTTCCTGCAGACCTATCGGGCATGCCACCGGATAGGGATATTGATTTTGGTATTGATCTGGTGCCGGGCACTCAGCCCATTTTTATACCGCCATATCGTATAGTACCAGAGGAGTTGAAAGAATTGAAGGAGCAACTTGAGGAACTCTTAGATAAGGGGTTCATTCGGCCTAGTGTGTCACCTTGGGGTGAACCAGTTCTGTTTGTAAAGAAGAAGGATGGCACGATGAGAATGTGCATCAATTATAGGCAACTGAACAAGGTAATTGTGAAGAACAAGTATCCCCTGCCTTGCATTGATGATTTATTTTACCAGCTTCAGGGAGCGAGGGTGTTTTCCAAGATTGATCTTCGTTCGGGTTATCACCAGTTGAAGATCAGGGGTTCAGATATTTATAAGACTGCTTTCAGGACTAGATATGGTCACTATGAGTTCCTTGTCATGTCTTTCGGGCTGACCAATGCCCCAGCAATGTTCATGCATATGATAAACAGTGTATTTAGCCTTATTTGGATTCGTTTGTTATCGTGTTCATTGATGATATTTTGGTATACACGCGTAGTCAGGAGAAGCACGCGGGGCATTTGCAAGTGGTATTGCAGCGATTGAGGGAGGAGAGGCTTTATGCAAAGTTCTCCAAGTGTGAATTTTGGCTCGGTTCAGTGGCTTTCTTGGGACACGTGGTGTCCAGTGAGGGTATTCAGGTTGACCCGAAGAAGATAGAGGCGGTGCAGAGTTGGTCTTGACCGTCCTCAGCCACAGAGATTCGTAGCTTCATTGGTTTAGTGGGTTATTATCGCCGGTTTGTTCAGGGTTTTTCCTATATTGCATCGCCCTTGACCAAGTTGACTCAGAAGGGTGCTCTATTTGTATGATCGGACGAGTGCGAGGAGAGCTTTCAGAAGATCAAGACAGCATTGACCACAGCTCCAATATTGGTTTTGCCATCAGCTTCAGGTTCTTATACAGTGTATTGTAATGCTTCGAGAGTTGGCATTGGCTGTGTATTGATGCAGGAGGGTAGAGTTATTTCTTATGCTTCTCGTCAGTTGAAGCCCCACGAGAAGAACTACTCTATCCATGATTTGGAGTTGGATGCTATAGTTCACGCATTGAAGATTTGGAGACATTACTTGTATGGCGTATCTTGTGAGGTATTCACTGATCATCGTAGTCTTCATGATTTGTTCAAGTAAAAAGACCTTAATTTGAGGCAGCGGAGATGGCTAGAGTTGCTTAAGGATTATGATATTACTATCATGTATCATCCGGGAAAGGCCAATGTAGTGGCCGATGCTTTATGCCGAAAGGCAGTGAGCATGGGGAGCTTGGCGTACATTCTAGTTGAGGAGATGCCATTTGCAGTTGATGTTCAGGCCTTGGCGAATCGGTTTGTCAAATTAGATATTTAGGAGCCTAGTCGGGTGTTGGCTTGTGTAGTTTCTCGGTCTTCTTTATATGACCACATCAGAGAGTGCCAATATGATGATTCGCATTTGCTTGCCCTTAAGGATAGATTTTAACATGATGATGCTAGAGACATGAACATTGGCGAGGATGGTGTGTTGAGGATGCAGGGCCGGATTTGCATGCCCAATGTGGATGGGCTTCGGGAGATAATATTGGAAGAGGCCTACAGCTCGCGGTATTCCATTCATCCGGGTGCCGCAAAGATGTATCAGGATCTTAGAGAGCACTATGGGTGGCGGAGGATGAAGAGAGATATTCTGGAGTTTGTAGCTTGGTGTCTCAATTGTCAGCAGGTGAAATATGAGCTTCAGAGACCGGGTGGCTTGAATCAGCAGATGGTTATTTCTGAGTGGAAGTGGGAGAGGATCACTATGGATTTCGTTACCGAACTCCCTCGGACTTTGAAAAAATTTGATGCTATCTAGGTGATTGTAGATATACTGACCAAGTCTGCGTACTTCATTCTGGTTTGTACTACTTATTCTTCAGAGCGGCTGGCAGAGATTTGTATTCGGGAGATTGTTCGGTTGCATGGTGTCCTAGTTTCCATCATACCAGATCGGGGCACTCAGTTTACCTCTCAGTTTTGGCAGGCTGTCCAGTGAGAGTTGGGTACTCAGGTATAGTTGAGCACAGCCTTTCACCCTCAGACGAATGGACAGTCCGAGTGCACCATTCAGATATTGGAGGATATGTTACGCGCTTGTGTTATTAATTTCGGAGGGTCATGGGATAAGTTTCTACATCTTGCAGAGTTTACATTCAACAACAGCTATCAGTCCAGCATTCAAATGGCACCATATGAGGCTCTGTATAGGAGACGGTGTAGGACTCCAGTTTGTTGGTTCGAGCCCGGCGAGGCTAGGCTATTGGGGACAAATTTGGTTTAAGATGCTTTGGATAAAGTGAAGGTAATTCAGGAGAGACTTCGTACGGCGCAGTCGAGGCAAAAGAACTATGCAGACCAGAAGGTTCGGGATGTATCCTACATGGTTGGTGAGAAGGTCCTGTTGAAGGTTTCGCCCACGAACGGTGTTATGAGATTCGGAAAGAAAGGAAAGTTGAGCCCGCGATTTATTGGGCCTTTTGAGGTACTTAGGAATATTGGGGAGGTGGCTTAGGAGCTTGCCTTGACACCCAGCTTGTCGAGTGTGCATCCGGTTTTCCTTGTTTCTATGATCCGGAAGTATATTGGGGACCCGTCCCATGTTCTGGATTTCAGTATGGTCCAATTAGAGGGTGATTTGACTTATGATGTAGAGCCAGCAGTTATTTTGGATCGTCAGGTTCGAAAGCTGAGGTCAAAGGATATTGCTTCGGTGAAAGTGTAGTGGAGAGGTCAGCCCGTAGAGGATGCTACCTGGGAGATCGAGCGGGAGAGGCGGAGCAGATACTCTTACCTATTTGAGGCTTCAGGTATGTTTCTTGATTCGCTCGAGGATGAGCATTTATTTAAGTTGAGGAGGATGTGACAACCCGACCCGTCGTCTCATGAATTACTGCTCCGTTTTCCCCATTTTCTGCTTCTTTATGCTTCATTATCAGTGTCTTGTGTGATCGAGTTGGTTTGGATTGATTTTTGAAAGAAATGAGACACTTAGTCTCCTTAAGGAAGGTTTAGTTTGGAAAAGTCAATCAGATATTGACTATTGTGTTAGAGAGCTCGGATATGAATTCTGATGATTCGGTTGGCTTCAGAGGATGATTTGTACTTAGGAGTGTGATCGGAAGTGGTTTTGGAGGTTCGGTGTAGAACTAGGCTTGAATTGGCAAAGTTAGTATTTTGGCGAATTCCGGTTGATAGGTGGGATTTTGATCTGAAGGTTGGAATGAAATTCCGAGAGTTGCTGTAGCTTCGTTAAGTGATTTGGGATGTGTGTGTAAAATTTCAGGTCATTTGGAGGTGATTTGGTTGGATTTTTGATCGAATTCGTGTTTTGGAAGTTTTAGAAGAACTTAGGCTTGAATTCGATGCAATTTGATGGTTTTGTTGTGGTTTGAGGTGTTTTAATGATTGGAACGAGTTTGAATGATGTTATAGGAGGTGTTGGTGCTTTTGGTTAAGGTCCCGGGGGCCTCGGGGTGATTTCGGATGGTTAACGGGAAGTTTTAGACTTGTGAAATTGGAAATTTGTTGCTGCTTCTGGTATTTTCACTTCTGCGGATTTGGGACCGCAGAAGCGGTCTCGCAGATGCGTGCGAAAATTGGCATGGGGAGTTATTTTCACCGAAGCGGATGAGGAGCCGCATCTGCGGTATCGCAGATGAGGCATTGGTATTGCAGAAGCGGAGACTTGCCCTTAGAGAATTTCCGCAGAAGCGGAGCTTGGTCCGCATAAGTGGAAGCCGCAGATGCGGGATTTCCACCGCAGAAGCGGTTCTAGACTTTAGTGAATTTCCACAGAAGTGAAATGTTGACCACAAAAGCGGAAGTCGCAGAAGCGAGATTTGACCGCAGATGCGGTTTCGCCTTGTCAGAAATATTAAAGTTCATCTTCGCGAATTTTTGAAGGGTTTCTCATTCTAACTTCGGACTTGGAGTATTGTGGGCGATTTTGAAGACGGTTTTCAAGGAGCTTCGATAAGGTAAGGATTTTTGGACTTAAAACATGATTTTATGGTGCAAATACATGAATTAAGGCTGAAAACTTAAGAAATTAATAGTAAAAAATGGTGATTTAGGGCTTGAACTTAAGAGAGCATAAATTGGGTTTGAGGGTCCATTTGGACCCCGATTTTGGTGTTCTTTATATGTATAGACTCGTGGCGAGATAAGGAACCCGTTGGTGTAAGAATTTTTGAGTTTCAAGAAGTGGGCCAGGGTCTCGAGTTTTGCCAATTTCAGGATTTTTAATATTTTTCGATTGTTTTCGATTGGGTATTGTTCCTTTGGTATATTGTGACGTATTCGTTGTGGTTTTGGTTAGATTCAACGTGCAAGGAGGAAGATTTTAGAGGCAAGGGTGAGTAATGAATATAAATGATGTCCTGAGGGTTTGAAACCCCGGATTTGCACATCGTAGTGCTATATTGAGGTGACTTGCACGCTGGATAGCGAGCGTGGGGTAGAGCACCGTTGGGGATTGTGACTTCGTTCGTCCCGATTGATGAATTTACTGCGTATTTGACTGAAATTTACATCATATCATCAATATTTTGATAAATTATCATAATTGGGCTTCGTGCCAGCAGTTTGGACCCTTCACCGGTTGTTATTTCTGTTTCCTCACTATTTTGACAAAATACTTGGACTCAGCCTTATTGTTAAAAACTGCTTTGCAAACTTAGCCACTTTTACTCAGATTTGAAACTTAAATGATATTTCTAACGATGTTTTTGGGCTGAGAACTACTATTTTATTATTTTCGAGGGCTTATGTGATTCTGGACTAAGTATGTGATCGGGCTGCGCACCGTAGTAGTATTATATTGATAATGATATGAGGCCGAGGGCCTAGTTGATGTCACGAGATGGCTTGATATTGCGCTTGGGCCGTAAGGGGCCCCTCCCGGAGTCTGCACACCCCTAGTGAGCACCATCGATGATAAATAAGAGGAGCGGACTGCACGCCGCAGCGGGTACTAGAGAGTGTCGTACTATGTGTTCCATTCCTTATTTGACTGTCATTTATTTGCATATCTGTTGCAGCATTTCCATAATTTGTTTTCATCGGTTTACTAATTTTATACTACTTGGTTTAAATTGTTGTATTTATAGATTACAATGTGCCTATCTAGGATTTCTTATTCTCATCCTTTATTTATGTTTATTACTCACTGGGTCGGAGTACTCACATTACTTCCTGCACCTTGCGTGCAGATCCAGGTTCATATGAGACTGTTGAGGACTTCCAGCTGGGCGATACACATTTGGGAGCATCAAGGTAGCTGCACGACGTTCGCTCTACCAAGAAAAACATTTTACCTTTAATTCTTTTTATGAGCATTTTCATACTTTTGTCAGTCAAATCATTGTCTGAATTCGATGAAATATCACCAATCCCATTAAGCTTGTACGGATCAGACTTGGAAGAAAGTTGAGAATAAAATTTCCTTTCGTCTGTGTCATCATAGAGTTTTATGATCCCCATTTTATGGGAACTTCCACGACCGACGGAAAATATTCCATCACTATCAACCTTGTCACTATCAATTAAACTTTCTTTTCCTCTTGTAAAATAAAGTAGACAATTCCTCTATAACCTCTTTTATCTACTTAGGAAATGTTAAATCCTACCTACACCATCACTATTTGAAATACATGCCATTGCATTCTCATAATCGTTGTCGCTAATGAGAACAACAATTGATCAAAGACACATCCTGTCAGGTACTATATCCAAGTTCATCCCGAGGATAATCACCATAGCCACCAGACATCTTTCTGATGCCAATGAAGCAAGATCATGAGCTATTCAATGAAACTCATATTGTAAAGAAGAAGAAAGAAACTGATTCAGAAAGGTGGGTCTAGGGTCGAGCCTCGACTATACATGTAAGTTTTTTACTTTTCATTAAGTATTTTGATTTACTTTTATATAATTTGAAATATAATTCAATATTATTTTTCTTATAGGTTCGCTTCACAGCTGATGTGGAGGAATTCATACGCAGTCAGCCACCTAATGAATCGGGCGAGGCAATCCAACTTTCGGACGAGGATGCTGAAAGAACATTCCTTGAGTATTTTAAATACTTTGAACTAGACAATAGAACCAGTTTTCGAATGGGCTTGTAATAAGCGTTAACTTAGTTTTGTTAGCTTAATATGTTAGTTATATTGAACATTATACTTTGTTGCTTTTAATTGTTGTTAGCATAAAATGTCTGTTTAGGATTTTTGGTAAGCTGGCAGGTGGTGTAGCTGCCAAAACAGGTAGTTTCTGACAAAAATATACAAAAAAAAAGCGACCAACTTTGGTTGCTATTTGGTCGCTTTTCACTTAAAAAAATAATTTTCTGGGCAATTGCGACCAACCTTGGCCGCCACTAAACCCAGATTTCCCAAAAGCGACCAACTCTGGTCGCTTTTCCATTTTAAAAAAACAATTTCTGGAAATATAGCGACCACAGTTAGTCACTTATAATTAAAAAAATAATTAATTCTTGAAGTTATCTACCAACTTTGGTCGAATATTTTTTAATTTTGTTTTTAAAAATTAATAATAAAGCGACCAACTATGGTCTTAAATATTCAGATTTTAAAATATAATATTTTCTTTATAGACCAAAGTTTATCGCTTTTGTTTGATTAATAATAAATAAATAAAAACATAATTTACGTGTGGTGACCAACTTTGGTCGCCAAAGTTATATTATTAAAATATTAAAGTGACCAAAGTTGGTCGCTTTTTTTCTTTACCCGGAATATTTGGTTCTTTTATCCTAGAGACCAACGTTGATCGCTAATTGGCAACCAACTTTGATCCCTAACGTAAGGGGACCAGCTTAATTTTGACCAGGTCTGTTTGATCACTTTTTGGTTATTTTTTGGCCAATAAGTGACTAATTTTGGTTGTTTTTTTTCGGATTTCTAGTAGTGTTATGATATTTTAGACAAAACAACAAATTTCTCTTTAAAATTCATAATCCAAACGACAAAATCGGAGATAGATTCACGAAATATAAACAAAATAAAGTATAGAACACATAACCCAATCCATGTGGTAAAACTCACCTCTAGAATCGCCCAAATCTGAGCTCCCCAACTCAAATTATGATAAAATGAATCAACCCTCGAATTTATAAGCTTCGGCATAGGCATTCCACTTTTGCGAACCATCTGTTGCTTCTGCGACAAAAGACCCGCTCCTCCGAAATTATACTGAAATTCCAACCTCTTGTACTTGTGGAACCTTTTCCACATCTACAACATCGCAGGTATGAGCCATCATCCGCTTCTGCGCACGTTCTCGCTTCTGCGCTCCAGATAATCACTCTTGCATTTGTGCAGATGCACTCACAATTTAGTTTCTGCTAAAACTATCTCCATGCGAGCCACACCGTGCAATTTTTTTTCACAAATTATATTGCAAGTCAAAGGCATGAACGATAGCCCTTCGCTGCTTATGTGTTGGCAATGAAAAAGGCAACAATCTTGAAGATAATTATGGATAGGCAAATTAATTCTAATAGATAGAATCTAAAAATTCCTACTAGATAGCTGTGCTAGATGGGCAACTTTGTACAGCTATAAAGTTTCGTCTTTTTTATTTTTGTCCATAAAAATTGTACAAGGTTGTCATATGAAAACCAATAGGAAATATGGACATAGTAAATTCTATTTGTATATATACGGGCATACAGTGACAATGAAAGACAGAGAAATTTTTTTTCCTCTCATTAGTCTCTTCATTTTGAATTTCTACATGGTATCAGAAGTATCACAATTAGAAGATTCATACTTTTCTGATTTCATTCTCTTTTTTCAGTAACTTTTTCATTCTCCTTTAAAATCACGGGATCTACATCTGAGGAAACTCTTGCTGATTCTCCCTCTGTCACTGATAAGTCTCATCCTGCCTTTGTCACTGATAACTCTCATCCTTTTTATTTAGCACCTTCAGAATCACCAGGAGCTATTCTTGTCAATGCTACCTTTGATGGTCGAAGCTATGATGGATGGAAAAGGGCAATGCTTATAGCACTATCCGCCAAAAACAAGGCTGGTTTTGTTGATGGAAGCATCACTGAACCAGATGTTAGTTCTCCAAAGTTCAAATCATGGAGTCGTTGTAACGACATGGTCATCTCCTAGATTTTGAATTCTCTCATCAAGGAAATTGCAGAGAGTGTGCTTTACTCGAAAACTGCAGAAGAGATTTGGACAAGCTTAGAGGATCGTTTTGGACAGTGTAATAGAGCTCAGCTCTATCATTTGCAAAAATAAATGAGTGGACTTAGTCAGGGATCTAATGGCATTGCAACTTACTTCACTAAAATGAAGAAGTTATGGGATGAGCTAGATGCATTGAATACGTGTGTGACTTGCACTTGCAACTGTGAATGTGGAGGAAAGGTTAAGTTTCACGAGGCACTGCAAGATAAAAGACTCATCCAGTTTTTAATGGGACTAAATGATGCTTATGGATCTGTAAAAAGTAATATCCTTAAGATGTCACCTTTGCCTTCGGTAAATCAGGCTTACTCCCTTGTCATGCAAGATAAAAAACAAAGGAAGGTCAAGGTCAACAATTAATTTCCAGGAGACTTTTCTTCTTTCCTGGCATCAAAACACACAACATGAGTCAAAAATTTGGGAGTACAGAAGTGAGAAGCATAAAAGGGACATTTGATGAAAGGAAGAACAACTCAACCTATGCTTACTGCAAGAAGCCAGGCCACAACATTGACAAATGCTATAGGATTCATGGATTTTCCCCTGGTTTCAAGTTCACCGAGCAAAGAAAGTTCCCAGGACAGCTTCATGGTCATTCCGCCTTCATTGGACAGGAGAATTCCTCTCAGGGAATGTGTGTTACTGAGAACATACCATGTGCACCTGCTCTTTACCAGGATCAGTTTTCTCAGTTGCTTCAGTTACTGCAACAGGTGAAGGTTGGACAGCCAAGAAACTCTTATCCTGATGCCAATGCTAACCTTGTTGGTACAAAACTCTTAACCACAGCTTGCATGTCTTGTTTCCTTGCTTTCAATTCAGATTGTTGGATTTTTGACTCAGGTGCTTCAGAGCACACGAGTTACAACAAATCAAATTTTACAAATCTTAAATCCTTCCCGTTCCTCTGTACATTCAATTACCTAACTCTTACAGGGTCAAAGTGTATCAGTTTGGAAGTGTGTGTGTCCTTCCTGATCTTACTCTTGAAAATGTTCTTTATGTGCCTAGTTTTAAATATAACCTTGTCTTTGTTCACAAACTATGCAAACAACTTACTTGCAATGTCATTTTCTCATCTTCAAGTTCTATGTTGCAGGGCCGTTCAATAAAGAGGCCAGTGGTTCTTGGTGATGCTAACGATGGTCTCTATCTTCTACACTCCACTATAAATACCATTACTACTTCAAAACTTTCACCTACAGATAAAGCAGTAGCTATGTTACATTCCAGTTGCTTTCCTTTTTCAGTTTCAAAGTGTAGTGATCCTGCAAAGCCTATCAATGAAAACAGTTTAGTTTTTAATCCATTATGTTCTTCTGTTCAGAAAATTTGTGATGAATCTTTATGGCATATAAGATTAGGACATATCCCTTTTTCAAGTATGAAAAGCATCAAGTCACTTCCACTATTATGCAGTAATAAACTCTTTGATCCTTGTGAAATATGTCCTTTAGCTAGACAATCAAAGCTTCCTTTTGCATCCAACTCTATTTCCACCACACATATTTTTGAAATCATTCACATAGACACTTGGGGACCATATAGACATCTACTCATCAAGGACATAAGTGTTTCTTAATTATTGTAGATGACTTTAGTAGGGGAAATGGACTTTTATGATGCACCAAAAGAAATGCATTCACTATTCTCAAATCATTCATTATCATGGTAGAAAGGCAATTTAGCACAAAAGTAAAAATAATTAGGTCTGATAATGCCTTGGAATTAGGGGCAGGGAATTTACAATCCGATTTTTCATTTCACAGGGGATTATTCATCAAACCACTCGTGTCTATACTTCACAACAAAATAAAGTTGTGGAGAGAAAACACAAGTACCTTCTAGAAACCGGTAGAGCTCTTTTGTTTCAGTCACATCTGCCTATCCAATATTGGGGAGAATGTTTGCTTACAACAACTTATTTAATCAACAGATTTCCTTCAAAGGTACTAGGATACAAGACACCCTATGAAATTCTCTTTGGGAAAGTACCTACCTATGAACACATCAAGTGTTTTGGATGTTTATGCTATGTATCCACACCCCCATATAATAGAAATAAATTATAGCCTAGAGCGGGAGCTCGTGTATTTGTAGGTTATCCATTTGGAATAAAGGGATACAAAGTTTTAGACTTACAAACCAAAGAAATATCTGTTTCCAGAAATGTGATTTTCCATGAAAGAATATATCCGTTTTCTCCTAAACAACCTGATAATCCTATTTTTACCCCTCATATTCCAGAATCCCCATCTGATTTAATTGATCATGTGCCTACTGATTCAATCACTATTTCCACAAGAGATTATCATTCTCCAGATTCAGCTATTACTCCCACCTTTGATTCACACTCTCCTAATTCACCACCTTATTGAAATTTCCAAATCCTAATTCAGAAGCAGTTTCACCAATCATTCAGGAGCTTCGAAGATCTAAAAGGACACACAAACTTCCAACTCATCTCAATGATTATGTCTGTAATGCAGTATTTTATACTAATCTCTCTAATTTTTGTTTCTCCTCTACAGCTCTCCCTCCCTCTATTCCTTTTTCTGCACTTTCTCATACTAACGAAAAGTTTTTAAATTCTCTCTATCACATCAATGAACCTAATTCCTACTCACAAGCTATTTTACACCCTGGTTGGCAAGAAGTTATGGCAAAGGAAATTGATGCTTTGGTGACTAATCAAACCTGGGAAGTGGTTGAACTTCCAATTGGTAAGAAAGTTATACCTTGTAAATGGGTGTACAAAGTCAAATACAACTCTGATGGTACTGTTGAAAGATTGAAGGCCAGACTCGTGATAAGAGGTGATACTCAAAGGGAGGAACTCGACTTTACAGAAATATTTTCCCTAGTTGTCAAAATGACAACCATTAGATGTCTTCTCGCTGTTGCAATTAAGAAGAAATGGGGATTATTCCAATTAGATGTCAATAACGCATTCCTACATGGAGACTTAGAAGAGGAAGTTTACATGAAATTCCCTGCTGGTCTTGAACCTCCTACAAGTAATCATGTTTGTAAGGTTAGAAAATCACTTTATGGTCTTCGACAGGCATCTCGACAGTGGTATGCTTGCCTTACTGCAGCCTTGAACTTTAAGGGTTATGCTCATTCTTTGAATGATTATTCGTTATTTTTAGGAGGAATGGGAGTTCCATATCGATAGTGGCAGTTTATGTTGACGATATCCTACTAACAGGGGATGATGAAGGAGAACTAAATGATTTGAAACAATTTCTGGATGCAGAATTTAAAATTAAAGATCTTGGACAAGCACATTTCTTTTTAGGGATGGAGATTCTGCATGAACTTAGAGGTTTAATAATCAGTCAAAGGAAGTTTACCATTGAGTTATTGTCTGAATTTGGGTGCTTGGACTCAAAGGCAACATCTTCACCACTTGATCCTAATTGCAAACTTCTTCTCAATTTTGGGGAGCAAATTCCTGATCCAACATTATATCGGCGTCTTCTTGTAAAATTAAATTTCCTCACACACACCCGACCAGATCTCTCTTTTGCAGTCCAACACCTCAGCCAATATATGCAAGACCCTAGAAAGCCTCACCTTGATGCTGCCTATCATTGTCTCAGATATCTCCTTAACGATCCTGGTCTAGGACTTTCCATGAGTTCTGATTCTGCCTTACATCTACTTGCTTTTTGTGATTCAGATTTGGGATCTTGTCCTAACACAAGAAAATTTGTAAGTGGATTCTTCATTAGTCTCGGTGGAGCTCCTATTTCATGGAAATCAAAGAAACAAACATCAGTTTCTTTATCTTCTGCGGAAGCCGAGTATAGATTGATGAGACGGGTAGTAGCAGAAATTACCTGGTTAGTCCAGATTCTCTCGGATCTTGGTAGCCCTCCGTCACTTCCAGTTCCAATATAATTTTCTCTGACAACCAAGCAGCAATACATATCGTAAAGAATCCCGTTTTTCACGAAAGGACAAAACATGTTGAATTAGATTGTCATTTCGTTCGTCAACAATACGTCTCTGGTTTAATTTCTCTTTCATTTGTTCCATCTCCTTGTCAAAAAGCTGACATTTTTACAAAGCCCCTTGTCGGTCCTTCACATCGTGAGCTTTTGGGCAAGTTGGGGTTGCACTCTGCCCCCTCCAACTTGAGGGGGGTGTTGGCGATGAAAGAGGCAACAATCTTGAAGACAATTATGGATGGGCAAATTAATTCTAATAGATACACTCTAAAAATTCCTTCTAGATAGCTGTGCTAGATGGGCAACTTTGTATAGCTATAAAGTTTTGTCTTTTCTTATTTTTGTCCATAAAAAATTGTACAAGGTTGTCATATGGCAACCAATAGGAAATATGGACATAGTAAATTCTATTTGTATATATACGGGCATGCAATGATAATGAAAGACAGAGAAAAAGTTTTTCCTCTCATTAGTCTCTTCATTTTGAATTTCTACATTATGCACCTGTTTTTCTAAGTCTAAACCCGTCAAAAACCATACCTAAAATGAAAAGTTTAAAATTACATTGGAAATTTCACATGTGGCACATGTTGATTTTGAAATTTATTTCATCCCTATAGTCGGAATTTTATATTAAATTTGATTTGTTTCAAAATTTTTACTATTACGGTATAATATGAAAAATTATATAATCGTGTATAATCAATATATACTCTATATATTGCGCCTAAGAAAAGTAATTAGAAAATCTATTTGTGTTTAGATCTCTTATTTAAAATCAAAAGTGTTGCCTCATTTATTAAATATAGACGACATACGTGGTTAATTATCTTGTAGTAATCACGCAAAATTAAAATATATACTCTCATAGGGCTACGTCTATGTTCATATTAATGCTCCAATGGGATTTATGTCTTTTCCTATACCATCACTGTGAACTAAACGTTCTCTTCTTTTAATAGCTTATTCTTTATTAAACAAAACAGAAATTATATCATTTTGATAGTAATAGTAGAATCAATTACTATTAATTCTGTTACATCGTTCAAACTTCTAGAATATGTAGACTGTAGTAAATTGGAAGTAACAAATTTTTGATGATGTTCCATTATTATAAACAAGCTGAACTATATTCTTGCCAATGAGACCAAACTCAAAAAGTGAGGTTAAAACCCAAAAATTATACGACTCTAGTCCAATTCTCTACCTCACATAAGATATTAATGGTAAAATCTGCAGCAATATAATATTTTATTTTGCTTGGACACGCAAAGAATCAATTAGAAACATTCTTAAAATTAAGATGCTATATGTTAAGGTTGTATCACCATTAATTAGTTAGTGACTTAGTTCCCTTTGCAATTTCTCTACCTAATGATTTTTTTCTTTCAAGTCAAAGTTAAATCATTCAATATAATACAGTATCATGCCTGATATATAGCTAGAATTATTTTTAACATTTTCTCGTTCTCTTCCATTTAATATGACACTTTTTTTTTTTGGTCTGTTTTACAAAACAAAAATGGACACCTTTCTAATATATTTAAAATTCTTTCGCTTCAAACTTTCTATTTTACCATCAATGATATGTTCTTATAGTCATAGAAATATCAGGATATTTTTAAATCATAAGTCTAAGGGTATTTTCGGTATATATATGTAATAAAAAAATTCTTTCTTTCTTAAATTTCATGCTCAAACAACACCACTATATAAAATGAAATACATGAAATGATCGGGTTGTGGTGTTAGTTCTATAGAACACATAATTATATTATGTTGAAGCACCTAATTTAGGTTAACTATTTGAATTTATGTCTTAGTTTTGAATATAGACCATTCCACTAGTAAAACAAAAGTCAAAACGTATCCAACATCCAACTTAATTTTACTCTATATATACGAAGTCCCTTGTTTCCTTCTTATTAATATCAATCCATATACATTTCTTGCTCTCTCGTTTCATCATTTCACTCCCTACACAAGAAAATTATGAAGAGTGTAAAAGTCTTTTTTTGGTTAGCCATCATAATGGCATTAATTACAACTCATACAGAAGCATTTTCATTCGACGAACCTAATGACAACCCAACATTATCTTTTCCAAGATTTGGCAATTTTGTACCACAAATACCATCTTATCATCATCATCAACAACGACAACAAACCACTGTAATACCACAAATGGGATCTGAGGAGGATAGAATATACGCAGTACCACAACCTTGGAAGGGCAGAGAGACTGTATTCGATAGACAAATACCATCTTATCATCACAAATTGAAAATCACAGAAATGACACGTATAACATGCAACATCAACCCTATAATATGTTGGGCCAAAGGTAGCTCAGGGCCATTCTGCTGCAACAAGAAGTGTGTAAATGTGTTGAATGACAAACAAAATTGTGGATTTTGTGGGAAGAAATGTAAGTACAATGAAACTTGTTGTAAAGGGCAGTGTGTCAACACTTTGTTCCATAAGAGGCATTGTGGGGGTTGCAATAACAAGTGCAAGAATGATAGTTCTTGTGCTTATGGAATGTGCAGCTACGCTAATTAATTAGACTACTTACTATAATATTCCATTGAAAAGATTAATTTCTTGATTGTTTGTATGTTCATTTTAATAATCATTGCTAATTGCAGCAATTTTTTACTAGCTTAAATTTATTTTTAGTTATTTCTCCATTGTAATAGTCGGTTTCGTGAATTTACTTCATGTTATCTTCCCATTTTATACAAAAATAAAAAGTCTCCATTAATTTAGGTTGCTGTTTTGTAGCTTTGCATATTTCCACGTGGAGCCGTGGACAAGTTAGCAACCGAACATCTGACGGGTTGGCTAAAATTTCTTTAATATAGTACATGATCGATATATACAATAAAATAAATATTTTAATCGTATATGATATAAGTCTTTAAACATACTTCTTGTAAAAAAGGTGCAAGTCTAAAACACACATTTTTATATTTTTTATGAGAAAATTTTACAATCACACAATTATTATAAATATTTGGGTAATTTAATATTACTCCATAAATGTAAGCCCAACTATATATAGTTAAGCATGGTGATTGATTACCGTGTCAACAATAGCTTTATGTCGGGTAAAATGGGGATAAAGTTATTCTCAAATTTTTAGTAAAGAAACAAGAGGGAAGCACGATCTGAAATGACTTCGAGAAGAGTCAAGGGGTTCCATGTCTCAGAGCCTGGGGAAGACGAAGGATGCACCGGGGAAAGGATATGCTTGAGCATTGGGCCTGAGCAGAGTAAAGGGCCAACACTAAGGGAAAAACGATTAGACACAATAAGCGGGAAGCTGTAACATCCGCCCTCAACCGGATGTTACGGCACAAATCTCACTCGTTATTAACTGAAGATCAACGTTTACTGCAAGGAGAAGATTTTTTTAACCTTATTTAGGCCTTGTACTAGGATTGAAACTCCTCTATTCTATAAAGGGAAGAACCGTTTATTTTTAACACACAGTTGGCACGCATATCAAAGCAAAAAATGTTAGTTTGTGTCCTGTAGTTATTGTTCAAAGTGTTCTTCAGTTATTTGTTTATTAAGATTTAACCGAGTTCATTCCAAGAGCAAAATCTGAACCACATTCCAGACGTCCAAAGCAAAGCCGAACTTGTTCATCCATTATGCTTGGTTTGATCATTTTGATTCTCTTTATTTTATGATCCGATTGGTCATTTTGAGTTTTAACCTTTAATTATGTATTCTGAGACCTAGTATAGCTTCGTTTAGCATTTTTTGAATTGCGTGCACAGTCCATATCTTTTTCAGATAAGTTTTATATAAAAAATTTAAGGAAATATGAATTTTAGCCTAAAAATGATTTGAGATGAATACAGTCAATATTTTGTGTAAACATATCTAGATCAATATTTTGAGATTCCGGTGGATCCATATCGCAATTTGGAACTTGGGTGTATGTGTGAAAGTGAATTCGGAAGTCCCTAACTTGATTTAACATGATTTGTTGAAAACTAGTAATTTGAAGGTTTAAAGAATTCTGAAGTTAGATCGTAGGTTGACTTTATAGCTATTGGGTTCAGATTTCGGTTCCGAGACTTAGTTGTCACGACCCAAAATCCACTAAAGATCATGATGCCGCCGGACACCACTGTCAGGCAAGCCAACAATAAATACTTAATTTAGCTCTCATTCAAATATTTTTGAAATCATAATTTTCTTCAATTTAATAGTAAATAATAAAATTTATAGAGTAAATCACAAAGGTTTAACCGTTTCTATACGGAATACCCTATAATCATCCCAAAACCCGGTATCACAAGTGCATGAGCATCCAAGAAGAAATAAGATAAAATACAACATCTGTTCGGAATACAAATTTGGACAGGGAAGAAAAATATAATTACTCTGAAGGAGAATCTGCTGGTTGCGAATCGTAGCATAGAATACAACTCACCTAAGTCCCGACATAAACCACGCTACTGCGCCCACTGGGCCACTAGATATACATGTGCCTGAAATTTAAAACTACCGAATAACTTGCACAGTCAGAAAGGAATACATAAGCATATATATATTGGTGTGGCGCGGATCCCGATCCCACCAATCTTCCCCTTTTCGTCTGTAATAATTACAATAAGAGTAAATAGTATATATATGTTGCGGCGTGCAGCCCGATCCCACCAATCCTATCATATTCGTCCGTAACGTTTACAATAAAAGTAAATAATATATATATGTTGTGGCGCGCAACCTGATCCCACCAGTCCACTCTTATTGCTCCTTAATATATAACTCTTATTTCTCTTGTTGTGGCGTGCAACCCGATCCCACCAGACAATATCTATTATCCCTTACTCCACCTCAATATATCCCCCTTATTCCTCTTGTTGCGGCATGAAACCCGTTCCTACCAGACAAAATCTTAAATCAACAACAACAGCAACTCAACAACTCAATTACAAGAATTTCTACTACCAAAAGTATGAGTACATGACTACAAGAGAATCACGTAAAAATTAAAGGAATACAACAACCTTTACAAAAACAACAAGACATGTAAGGCACGTGATAACTACACAGGTAATCACAACAATTTAGACACGTAGCATATATGCACAGAGTGATAGAGGAACTCACAATTAAGAAGTAACAAAACAACAAGAAAGGCAATAACTTCAACTAAGACACCTACCAATGTAATAGAGCGACAATCGCTATTGAAGCTCTATCCTCCTTTGGATATCAGGAAGGTGAGGTTACGCTAATTCCGGAACGAGGACTTTGCGTGGAATGGGCGCAACCTCGAAATTTCGTAATTTTTACGGCCAAAAAGTCCCATGTCTTTCCGGACCAACCAGAGAAAGCGGCGCTTTCGTGTAACATGCTATGGTCTCAACACCCTTACGAGGTAGTGATGAGTTTCACGCGCTCTAAGCCCGGCCCGCGCGCGGTTAGGAAGATTGGCCGCAATCTGAGCAATCAACGTATTTGGTCTGATACTGAAATGTAGATTCATTAATGATGCAGAAAGTACAGACGTCTCTGTACCGATCCATCAGACTCTACTAAACCTGATTATGACTCATAGCACCTATGAACCTAGAGCTCTAATACCAACTTGTCACGACCCAAAATCCATCCAAAGGAGTCGTGATGGCACCTAGTCTTTAAACTCGGTAAGCCTAGCATTAGCAGAAATAACACTCATATTCACTAACTTCAAATTAGATAACTCTAAACACTTACAATTCCCAAAACTGGTAGTACAAGTCATAAGCCTTTCTTGGAGTAGTTATATACATTATTATTCTGGAACAAAAGGAACCAATGGAAATAAGTACAAATGAAGGTGACTCTGAGGCCTGCGAATGCAGTAGCAGGTTTACCTTAAGTTTCCACCACGACGATCCGCGCAACTACTATCGTTCAAATACCTGGATCTGTACAAAAATATACAGAAGTGTAGTATGAGCACATCATAGCGGCGCCCAGTAAGTATCAAGACTAACCTCGATGGAGTAGTGATGAGGAACAGTCAAGACACTTACTGGTCAAATAAATAAAAAAGGATATGATAATAATATATCAAGATAAAGATAACAAAGTAATATCAACAGCAGGGAAAAATCAAACTACAAACAATAGAGACAGTAAAGGGAAACAAGGATGGAAATAAAAGATAACCAAGTAAATTAATACCAAAATAGCTAGGACACAGACAAGTAAAAATGTGCTTGAATAAAGAAGGTGATGATAACTCAATCGATCATATCATTTATGATACACAATTTCGAATCCTCGATGTCTCATATCATAACTTCAATTTCCAAACCTGTAGCACACATGGAACCTTGTACCCACATATTTCTATCTCAATCTACACAACATCCTCATGCTACCCAGTACGTAATGTCCATAACAAATGCAATTAAGATATTCAAGGAGTCTCATGTATACAACATAAGGTAAATTACACTTTCTAAACCAATTAGGAAATCAGCGAGAAAGATGAAGTTATTTTTAGAAATCGTTTGAGTGAAGAAAATACCCTTTTCAAATAAAAATACAACATCGAATAAATTATCGCCTTTAATATAGGTTCTATTAAATTAACACTCAATAGAAATTCTTTTTTAAATAAAATACAACCTCAGACGGTTTACGAAAATTTAATTGAGAAACTAATTGAAATAAAAATATAACAATTATTGAAATTTGAAATATTGAAATGTTTATATAAATAAGGCGAGTTCAAATTTAAAATTCATACAAAGTAGCATAATATTAATTCCTTTATTTTAAATCACTATATTACTAACAACTTAGCAGGACAGGAAAAAATAATTCAATATAGTAAATTTACTTTGAAAATTAGTTCACCAAAGTAATAGTTCCAGGATAATAATTCAAGGAACAACGGCAAGTCAATGACTAAATGTCAATAACCCGATACTCAAAACTTAGTGGAACCCGAAATATAAATTATCAAAGTCTTGAACAAATGAACTAGGGTCTTATCAGTATCCATCTATAAACAATCCTTAAGTGAAATGTAAAACTACCGAATAACTTGCACAGTCAGAGAGGAATACATAAGCACATATATTGATGGGACGCGCATCCCGATCCCACCAATCCTCCCTTATTCCTCCGTAACAATTAGAATAAGAGTAAATAGTATATATATGTTGCGGCGCGCAATCCGATCCCACCAATCCTCCCTTATTCCTCTGTAACATTTACACTAAAAATAAATAATATATATATGTTGCGGCGTGCAGCCTGATCCCATTAGTCCACCCTTATTGCTCCTCAATATATCATCTTTATTTCTTATGTTGCGGCGTGCAACCCGATCGCACCAGACAATATCAATTCTCCCTTATTCCTCCTCAATATAACACCTTTATTCCTCCTGTTGCTGTGTGCAACTCGATCCCACAAAATAAAAGCTTAAATCAATAACAGCAACAACGACTCAACAACTCAATTACAAGAATTTCCACTACCAAGAGTATGAGTATACAACAAAAAGAGAATCACATAAAAATCAAAGGTATACAACAACCTTTACAAAAAATAACAAGACATGTAAGGCACGTCATAACTACACACGTAATCACAACAATTTAGACAAGTAGCTTATATGCACAAACTCATATAGGAACTCACAATTAAGAAGTACCAAAACAACAAGAAAGGAAATAACTTCAACTAAGGGAAATAAGGCCAAACAATGAGCAAGTGAATAATAAATGCTAACAACATCATATAGATCATGTATGTGTATCCTAACAACAACATACCACATATTATGACAATTTGATCAAAGGCATGAAAAAAGACTAGACAATCTAACCGGTCAACACCACATATAAGTTGTGTATCCACTCGTCACCTTGCGTACACAGCTTTCGCATATCAAGATAGCACAATTGGCTCAATTGCTAAGGGTTGGTTTCCCCCACACAATGTTAGGCAAGATACTTACCTCAATTCGGCCAACTCAATACTCAATTTAGCTTTTCCTTTACCAATTCACCATCGCTCGGACCAATCCCAATCCATATAGTAAAAATCACCTCCAAAAATTATCCAAATCCGAGCTCCCCAACTCAAAATAAGACCAAATAAACAAACTTTTGATCTTAAGTATTCCTGTCCCGCTGTTCTGCTTGTTTTACATGCGAGATGATCTCGTAACTCGCTTTTGATGCTTCCAATGGATTCCTTGTGGGTCGAGTTAGGCTTTTGAATCACTCTATTTTTTTTTTCATTTGACCTTATAATTAAGGAGATATATTGGTTTCAATATTTGAAAATAATGTAAATTTTTAAATACGAAGTCAATGGTAATTTCGTAATTAAACTAAAAAATGTAGCATCCCAAATCTAGTAAAATGACTGTAAAATCATCATATGATATCCAAATTTGATGATACTTTTTGCAATGGCTCCTTAATTACAATACGTGTCACGACCCAAAATCCACTAAGGGCCGTGGTGGCGCCGAACACTGCTGTTAGGCAAGCCAACCAAATTACTTAATCCAAATCTTGTGTTAATACTTTTGAAATTTAGGATTTTCCTTCAAATTTAGCAATTTTAAAGAATATAGTCTGAAATCAAATTTAAATGATAAGCAGTTAATACAATACTTCAAACCATCCCAGAACCCGGTGTCACAAGTGCATGAGCATCTACTGACAAGAAAATTAAATACAACATCCGTCCGGAATACAGTGGACAAGAGTAAATATAGTATACTGGAAGGGACTACTCTAGCTGCAGCCATCTCGAATAATGCAGCTCACCTAGTCCCAAAATCATCCGTGCTGCTACGCTCAGTAGACCACTAGAGATACACATACCTGTGCAACAAAAATGCACAAAAGTGTAATATGAGTACGTAAACAACGTGTACTCAATGAGTATCCCGCCTAATCTCGAAGACGTAGAGACGAGATGGTCAACATCGACACTTACTAGTGGTCCAATAATAATATGGTGAAGATGTGAGGATAACATGGATTTATCTAGCAATTATAACTCATAGAGCAAGAAAACATGTAACACCGTCTCAAATAATAAGGAAATTCCAAGATTTTACTTTTTGTTATATTTATTAGTTTATAGCGGCCATAAAATGGCAATATCAACTTCAATAAGTTTTAGGATAAGCAATGCAAGCATGCGCATATTATGCAAGAGGCAACGCCCTGATCCAGCAGAAATAAACTGTGCACTTGTCGAGGGTCGACGGCACGCCTATAGATGCATCTATTTAATCTGCCGAGGCGTTCGACCCGTTCCATAAATAAACACATACCCTACTCGAGAATCATGTATTCGACGCAGGTACACATAGGGATACATGCTCAATCAGTCAATTAAGAACTTATCGGGGAATATTTATCCAAATAAAACCAATTCTCCTTTAAAAAATTTTAAGAAATGAAGTTTAATCCTTTTAGAAATCACTTACTAATTTGATGTGATTTAAGCAATTCAAGCTATCAATGGGTTCATAAATAATCCAAGTATAATATGCTTTTGGGTCCTAACTACCCGGACAATAGCATAATAGTAGCTACACACGGACTCTCGTCACCTCGTGCGTACATAGCCCCCTCAAATAGGAGCACATTATCAATTATTTCACCTATGGGGACAATTCCCTCTTACAAGGTTAGAAAGGAGACTTACCTCGCTCCGAAGATCCATAACCGGCATTCCACGCCCTCCCGAAGACTCTAATTGATGCACCACACTCCAAAACTAGCCAACGATTACGCAAATCCATTAATATATGCTCAAATATTCGTTACAATCTAATTTATAGAAAATTCCTAACTCCAATCGAAAAGTTGACCAAAACGCCCTCAGGCCCACGTCCCGAAATCCAAAATTTTTTGAAGATAAAGATTACCCACGACCTTAGGAACTCAAATTTATAATTTTCACTAAATTCCATACTCAATACCATGGTCAAATTCCAAGAAATGTAAATTTCTAGGTTTTCCACCAAGACCTAAATTTTTCCATAATTTCCTTGCCTAAATCGATGTATAAACTTGTATTTAACTCAAAGCTAGCATAAATTACTTACCTCATGACGATTGACGAAAATGGCACCTCAAAGTTGCTCCCCATCGGCTCCAATGGAAGAAAAATGGGGTTGAAATGAACTCAACCCCGAATTTTAAAAGACCTCACTACCTCAGTCGTTTCCGCACATGCGGTCTCTTGACTGCTTCTGCGGTTCCGCAGGTGCGATTAAAATGCCGCATTTGAGGTCCTCCCTAGGCTACCCATTTCTTGCTTTTGCGACGTGCCTCCTGCAGATGTGGTCCCGCTTCTGCGGAACTTTGACCGCATATGCGATCCTCTCCAAGATGCCCTCTCCCGCTTCTGCGACTAGCTTTCCGCAGATGCGATCCCGCTTCTGCGGAACCTTGAACACATCTGCGGTCCTCGAGCCTTTGTCCAAAATGTGCTTCTCCAGAGAATTTACCGCATCTGCGGTCCTTGAACCGCAGATGCGGTTATGATAGAAGCAGCAAACCTCAGCCTTCCAAAAATCCCATTTCTGATCCATTAACCACCCGGAATCTACCCGAGGCCCTCGGGACCTCAACCAAACTTACCAACCAATCCTAAAACACGTTACGGACTTGCTCGAGGCCTCAAATCACATCAAACAATGTTAAAATCATGAATCAACCCCCAATCCAATCTTTATGAACTTTAGAACTTCCAATTTCTACTTTCGATGCTTAAACCTATCAAACATATGATTGACCTCAAATTTTGCGCACAAGTCATATTTTACATTACATACCTACTCCAACTTTCATAATTGGATTCCGACCCCGATATCAAAAAGTCAACTTCCAGTCAAATTGCTCAAAAACCTTCAAATTTCTATCTTTTAGCCAAATGGCTCCAAAATGGCCTACGGACCTCCGATTTCACTTCCGATCGCGCTCCCAACTCCAGAATCACCATACGGAGATATTCATAGACTCGGAATCCCAAACAAACATTGATAACACTGAAATGCACTTCAATCCAAACTTATGATTTTTTTTTCAAAATGCTAACTTCCACAATAAGCGCCAAAACGATCCCGGGTCATCAAAAACCCGATCCAGGAATACGCCCAAGTCCACAATCATCATACGAACCTGTTGGAACCTTCAAATCCTGATTCTGAGGCCGTTTACTTAAAATTCCCATCCTATTTCATTCGTTCAACTTTAAGCTTCTGAAATAAGAGTTCTCTTTCCAAGTCAACTCCGAACTTCCCGGAACTCAATTCTGACCGCGTGTACAAGTCGTAATGCCTAAATTGAAGCTGCTCATGGCCTCAGACTGCTGAACGACACGCTAGGGCTCAAAATGACCGGTTGGGTCATTACATTCTCTCCCACTTAAACATACATTCGTCCTCGAACGTGCTGACAACTACACTGAAGTAGTCTGAAATCACTGTTTAAATTCTCATGCACCTTCCCGCGCTACCACAACTCAGTTCTGCATATCAGCTTGATCAATTTCTAATGCTATTCCCTTTTATTCAAGAAAATAAGCGCAATTCCAACATCTGGAATTCTATGCCCGGCATGTTTCCAACATAAGATCACCATATCAATCACTAAACGTTGTACCCAAACATGGCTGCATAACATTGCTAAATTCACCTAGCATCACTTCACTCACCGGACCACAATAACACCTTCTGATCAACTTAGTCGAAATTCCACGAATCGGGTGCTCCCATTGCACCCCATTACATACACAGCTCTTACTCTCTAACTCTTACAATGCCGCCACAACGGAAGAGATGTGCAAAAATTTATAATCAACTGCCGAGTCACCCAATCATTGAGTCTATACTCTTGACAAGAAACATTATCTCATTCTGAACCAAATAATGATCTTTGCTCCTTAATATATTTCATGTAATCGGATTGCACTGATCCTAAATCCAACAATCTCTTCTCACCCAATAGGAACTGCTAAGGCAATAAGACACCCCGACATAATCAAAAGTTCCCTATGACGCTACAATGTACCAATAGGCTACCATACCGAACGCGATATAAGGGAAAGCAAACTTTGGGAAGGAAATTCAACTATACGCTCGCGAATCATATATGCGATGCGGTCAACTTAATTAAACAAACACCCCGCTTGCGAATCACACATGTGATACGAGCACATAGCTAATATAAGCTTTCCTCATAAAATAGGAAACAAAACACATAAAAATAAATACGGGGAACTGTACTCAGCTTCACACTATTGCGGTGCGCAACCCGATCCGAACAACATGACCATGGCGGCGTGCCACCCGATCCATCCATAAAACTCACATAAGGAGATACGCACCGAGCTAGATTGCTCATTTTAATAATATATCGAATATCAGTCACAAGCACACTAAGTGCATAATTCCATCCCTGGGGAGACATATAACGCTATAACCCACAAACTCAAGCACAACTGAAGTGCGATATATGATTTGAATCTCAAGAGCCATCCTTCTTATATAACCTCATCTATATGCGGAACCTCAACACATAAGAAATTTACCAAGCTGTCTCACAACTCGCACGACGCAATACATCATTACATGAAATAGCTGACAACGAAATAGCACCCCGACTCCCTTCCATAAGGAGCGATTTGCTGAGATGAATACATCTGGCCTGATATAAAGCCCTTGTTCACCTTCAAATCAATCTACTGATCTCAAGCCGATTTCTGATTGCACGAACTAGGCTAATAACGTTTCAAAGGTCCATAATAACTCTCCTTTTCTCATAACACATAAGAACAAACCTCATAACCGGAGCAAACCTCCACAATCTATAACCCAATAAACAGAGTGCACTCTAGGCATAAATTCTCAAATTAATGATATTACCACAATTCTCATGCTTGGTTTAAATCTTTAATAAATCAAGTGGCTACCTACCACGCTTATACAATCTTCCTGTGGGACACACTCCCACAACCTACCATAACAAATAACTGGGTCGTACCTCTAAACAATCGACCATACTAATGCTGAAAAGCGATCAAGAATCATTAACCTTGATACAAGCCCTTCTTACATAACACGGAGCTCAGGTGACGTTGAAGACAATATTAACTTACTTTAAACATCGAAACTCCTTTCCTGCTCACCCGGGCTTGTGACATCCTTTTCTGCACCGAGTTGTAACCTTGATTCTCACTTCAAATTCCATACTAGTCACTGCACCCGACATGCCAATGTACGATAGAACATGATTCTTATCATAACTCCGAAACCACTAATAGGTCAACACTTCATCATATAAAAGCTTTTCACTTCGCTCACTTCAGGAGAAACATAGCAACACATTTGCAAATTTTTATACCGCATAATATGCAAACATCTAAGTAGTGGTCTAAGGCACCATAGCCCTTCCGGAATCCTCTTCCACATAACAAGCCATAACAGAAGAACGCTTCTGAAAAATATCAATTATGGCGGCTGAAAAGCCTCATACGCACTGTCACAAATCATTTGCATAACTTGATCACACGGAAGGAACTGATCTCCACCACCAATATGCCAACTCAATTATGGACAACCAATCCATTTTCGTCAAATTTATCCTTGACTTCCATCGAAACAATAATAACTCCATCTAACACTTATCATACTCTATTCGCACTCACCCCGAATAACCTTGAACCGCGAGACCATGCTGTCTCAAATCCCATGAACTGTTTTAACACCTCTCAATTTCTATATCATAAGCCAAAACATCACCGAACATTCTGTGCCTCTTCTCATAAGCTGCTAACAAGCTTAATCCTTACCCATAACCATACGCCCAAAATAATTAGGCACCACACCTCATCTTGTGAATTTACCATAACCGATGCTGAGAGCCACCCTCTCTGACTTGGCCCCGAATATAATCAACTCCATGAGTCTCCCATCACATGAATACCTCCTTGGCGAAGAACCCGCCGAAACACTTCCCTTTCCCGTAGCTGAAATAGCCCATCGCTATATGAATATCCAAAAATCTCGCAAGTAGTTAACCATGCAACCCAATCATAAGCGGTGAGACTCTCCCACTTAGCATGAAGCATTCATTTAAAAAATATGGAATTCACCCATAATCTTTATCTCTTATTGATATAACCTTGCGCAATCATCCGCCAAAGTTCTCGATATCTTACTATAGAAACCCTTTTTTTATACTCTGGATCATCAACCACTTTCGTACAACTGATCTCTTTTCAATATAACCAACCAAATTCTTCGCAGAAGCCTCGCCAACCACGCGACTACTAACCTCCTCACTTGGGTAACCCACCTATAAAAGCTCTCCCCGGCATCTTCCAACGCTACTGCATGGGGTACAATCATTACGACATCAATAACACATCCTGAGTCTGAGCTCACTCTCCAGCTGCACATGTCCATTTACCCCTCGTTGACATCATTTAAATATGTGGTGACAACCTTCCAATTCGAAGTTATGCTGAATCCACTTTTCTTTTAGGCAACTTCTTTTTGTTATATCAAATCCCTGCCGCATAATAGCCCATACTTCAATTTAAATCCGTAGACCCCAATCATCAATCACTAACATTCTCAATCACTCCAAGCTCTCCTTAAGGCATGTGGTCATCCCACTGTAAAGCCCATATGCAACTCCGCCACTCTCCCTCTTTGGCGAAACTCATCCCCTCAATCGACTACTCGACCTTCGCTTCATATACCTGGCTTTTCTATAATTTTTGAACACCGCCTGATGCTTCCCACATATCATTCCTCGTCCTTTGATATTCAGTGGTTGCCTTAAATAAAATCTAACTTTGTGGCACTTGAACCCACAATTGTTGCTAATTTTAAACCTTTCTGAAGGTCATTTTTATCGAACCGTCAATATTAGAAATACTAATTCAACCCTGAACCACCGCACTTTAAGATATCTGACAGTTGCATATCTAATAGTATTTTGCAATATCTTGCCCCAAAGGCGAATTGTAGCAGATCATAACACCGACAAACTTAGTACATTTAATTAGGGCAAAGACACCCCATCACAGAAGAAAGCTCCACCACGCTTGAAAATACAAAGTCTCATTACTTCCACCAGCCCATACCTGACCATCCTCAGTCTGATTGCCTTCCCCCTACCGTGAATAAAACACTGAATCTCTTGATTATGTACTGAGTAAACCTCCGTTCAAGTCATTCACTGCCCCGACACGTGGGTAAAACATCCTACCATCATATCACTGCTGCAGAACAGTTATTCATAGGCATCATGGCAACTTGTGCCCAACCCCAAAGCCCTCAGATGTATCGTTACTGAGCTGAAACATTAAAATATCCTTCCATGAAGCGACGATAATAACCCAATCAACTGCATCAAGAGAAATATCCCGCACCACATCCGTAGTACCATTATGATTCTTTAATTCTTGATTTATAACAAGCGCCTCGCGTCGCGTAAAATTGAGAAGAAAAGAAGCAAAGGAATAAGCCTCACAGGAATCAAATCGCACGATAAGGAATCAAGAAGGGAAGTACTCCTAGTAGTCTTGCAGCCTCCCGAGGATAAGTACAGACGTCTTCGTACCGATCCGCGAGACTCTACTAGAGTTGCTCATGACTCGTGAGACCCTAGGAACCTAGTGCTCTGATACCATGTTGTCACAACCCAAAATCTACTAAGGATCGTGGTAGCGCCGGACACTGCTGTCAGGCAAGCCAACCAAATTACTTAATCCAAATCTCGTGTTAATACTTTTAAAATCTAGGATTTTCCTTCAAATTTAGCATTTTTAAAGAATATAGTCTCAAATCAAATTTAAATGATAAGAAGTTAATACAATACTTCAAACCATCCAAGAACCTGGTGTCACAAGCGCATGAGCATCTACTGGCGAGAAAATTAAATACAACATCCGTCCGGAATACAGTGGACATGAGTAAATACAGTTTACTGGAAGGGACTACTCTAGCTGCGGCCATCTCAAATAATGCAGTTCACCTAGTTCCAAAATCATTCGTGCTGCTACGCCCAGTAGACCACTAGAGATACATATGCCTGTGCAACAAAAATGCACAGAAGTGTAGTATGAGTACGTAAACAACGTGTACTCAATGAGTATCCCACCTAATCTCGAAGAAGTAGAGAGAAGATGGTCAACTTCGACACTTACTAGTGGTCCAATAATAATATGGTGAAGATGTGAGGACAACATGGATTTATCTAGCAATTATAACTCATAAAGCAAGAAAACATGTAACACCTTCTTAAAAAATAAGGAAATTCCAAGATTTTACTTTTCGTTATCTTTAAGAGTTTATAGCGGCCATAAAAAGGCAATATCAACTTCAATAAGTTTCATGATAAGCAATGCAAGCATGCGCATATTATGCCGAGGCGACAGCCCGATCCAACAGAAATAAATTGTGCACTTGCCGAGGGTCGACGGCACGCCTATAGATGAATCTATTTAATCTGCCGAGGTGTTCGACCCGTTCCATAAATAAACACATACCCTGCTTGCGAATCATGCATGCGACGCAGATACACATAGGGATACATGCTCAATCAGTCAATTAAGAACTTATCGGGGAATATTTATTCAAATAAAATCAATTCTCCTTTAACAAATTTTAAGAAATGAAGTTTAATCCTTTTAGAAATTCACTTACTAATTCGATGTGATTTAAGCAATTCAAGCTATCAATGGGTTCTTAAATAATCCAAGTATAGCATGCTTTTGGGTCCCAACTACCCGGACAATAGCATAATAGTAGCTACGCACGGACTCTCATCACTCGTGCATACGTAGCCCCCGCAAATAGGAGCACATAATCAATTATTTCACCTATGGTGACAATTCCCTCTTATAAAGATAGAAAGGAGACTCACCTCGCTCCGAAAATCCATAACCGGCATTTCACGCCCTCCCGAAGACTCTAATTGATGCACCACGCTCCAAAACTAGCCAACGGTTATGCAAATCCATTAATATATGCTCAATTATTTGTTACAGTCTAATTTATAACAAAATCCTAACTCCGATCGAAAAGTTGACCAAAACACCCTCGGGCTCACGTGCCCGGAATCCAAAATTTTTCGAAGATAAAGATTACCCACGACCGTAGGAACTCAAATATATAATTTTCACTAAATTCCATACTCAATATCGTGGTCAAATTCCAAGAAATGTAAATTTCTAGGTTTTCCTCCAAAACCTAAATTTTTCCATAATTTCCTGGCCTAAATTCATGTATAAACTTGTATTTAACTCAAAGATAGCATAAACTACTTAACTCATGATGAGTGACGAAAATGGCACCTCAAAGTTTCTCCCTATCGGCTCCTATGGAAGAAAAATGGGGTTGAAATGAACCCAATTCCGAATTTTGAAAGACCTCACTACCTCAGGTGTTTCCGCACCTGCGGTCCCTTGACCGTTTCTGCGGTTCTCCAGGTGCGGTTAAAATACCGCATTTGAGGTCCTCCCTAGGCCATCCATTTCTCGCTTTTGCGACGTGCCTCCCGCAGATGTGGTCCCGCTTCTCGGAACTTTGACCGCATCTGCGGTCCTCTCCAAGATGCCCTCTTCCGCTTCTGCGACCAGCTTTCCACAGATGCGATCCCCTTTTTGCGGAACCTTGACCGCATCTGTGGTTCTCGAGCCTTTGACCAAAATCCGCTTTTGTGAAGGATTGACCGCATCTGCGATCCCGCATCTATGATATAGGAAATGCCGAGGCGTCGGCCCGATCGAACATAATAATTAAATTGTTTACTGTCGAGGTTCGAACGACACGAACAAAAGATGTATCTATTAACCTGCTGAGGCGAACGACCCGCTCCCATGAGAGTGTGGAACATAAATCCTGGCGAGGCAAACGGCCCCATCCCATAAGAGTGAAATACATAATTTTTCCGATGCGAACGACCCGATCCCATAAGAATAAGAAGCTTTAATGGGTCATTGACCCCACTCACAAATAAACATGTGAGTTAGAATTCTTTAACAAAATCTTTGAGTGAAAACATATATGTATCGCGGGATCATTTCGTAAGAGGAGAAAAATTACTCAATGACTAATCATGAACTCGTGAAGTCTCTGCAATAGCGAGTCTAGCCTGAAGTAGTAATGTAAAACAGAGGAATTTAATAGGTAATAGACTACTCAAATAGTACAGCTATCGCATGATGTGAATCTAATCCTACCCGGACAATAACATTAATGTAGCTACAAATGGGCTCTCGTCACCTCAAGCATACGTAGCCCCCACATCAAGTATCAAACGTCAATTTCCAACACCTAGGGGTAATGTTTCTCTCACAGGGTTAGACAATAGACTTACTTCGTGCTGAATTTCTATAACCGGTTACCAAACCTTTCCAACAACTTCAAACGATCCCCAACGCTCCAAAACTAGTCAATAAATGTGCAAACCAATTAAAAAAATACTCTAATACTCATAACAATTCAATTTACAACAATTCTCAACTCCGCTCGGAAAGTCAATAAAATCACCCTCAGGACCACGTGCCTGGATTCTATAAATTATTGAAAATAAATATTACCCATAATTCATGGTCTATATCCACATCCAATTTCATCTATGAATCGACCCTGAAATCAAGGATTTACCATTTTTCAACTTTGGGGCACAAAATCTCAATTTCTACAATCCAAACACGGATAAAAATAGAAACCAATAGAAATAATTATGTAGAAATATCAAAATAAAGGTAATATATTTACCCCATTGTTGATACAAGAACAACTCCGTGAAAATCACCTCAAACGGATCTTTAGAACTCAAGATACGCCCAAAATACTAAAATTCTCGATGAAAAACAATGTCCAAGCAATCTTTATTCATCGCCTTCGCGGGAGACCTTTGCGTTCGCGATGAGAAATTTTTTGCATTAACTGGTCTGCCCATAAATATTTCTTGATGTTCGAGGAACCTCTCTCGCATTCACGAAGAACAAATATTTGCACCGAAAATCAGCAATTTTGTCCGACGCGGAAATGGGCACAACTCTCTCCTACGACATCCAAATTCGATGATTCTTGTTGCTATGGTTCTGTGATTACTAAACAGATAAAATGGTTAAATATCATCAGAAATAAAAGCTATTTTTTTCAATATAGTTCCCTTTATGCGCAAAGAAACAACGTTGAAATATCAAATAAGAGCACGACACAACCCAAACACCTTCGAAACACACTCGAGACCCCCAGGAGCCCGTCCAAAACACAAAACAGTCCCACAACATAACACGGACCAGTTCAAGGCCTCAAATCACATCAAACAATATCAAATCTTGAATCGCACCCCAATTCAAGCTTAATGAACTTTAGAACTTCAAACTTCTACATTCGATGCCGAAACCCATCAAATCAAGTCCGATTGACCTCAAATATTTCATACAACTCACATTTGACATTAAAGACCTACTCCAACTTCCAAAATTGAAATCCGACCCTGATATCAAAAAGTCCAAGCCCGGTCAAACTTCTCAAAAACCTTCAAATTTATAACTTTGCCAAATGACCCCAAAATGACCTACGGACCTCCTAATCCACTTACGGACGCGCTCCCAATACCAGAATTAACATACAGAGCTATTCTCATACTCATAATCCCATACAGACATCGATAACATAAAATACACCACCATCCCAAATTTATAAAACTCTTCCAAAATGCTAACTTCCACAATAAGCGCTGAAACGCTTCCGGGTCGTCCAAAACTTGATCCAAACATATGTCCAAGTACGAAATCATCATATGAACTTGCTTGAACCGACGAATCCTGATTTTGAGGTTGTTTACTTAAAAATTTAATCTTTATCAATTATTCCAACTTAAAGCTTCCAAAATGGGAATTTTCTTTCAAAATCAATTCTGAACTTCCCGAATTTCAATTCCGACCATGCGTACAAGTATAATACCTGAAGTGAAGCTACTCATGACCTCAAACCACCGAGAAATGTGCTAGAGCTGAAAATAACCAGTCGGATCATTACATTGGTATAGGTTCATTTTATTGACTTGTCTACAAAATTTGGTGCAACATGGATTTGATTTGACATGATTCAGACGCCCGATATTAAAGTTGAAAGTTCTTAAGTTTCATTAAAAACTTTCATACATTTTGATATCTGATTCGTGGTTCTAGGTGTTATTTCGGTGTTTTGACCGCGTGAGCGAGTTCGTATGATATTTTTAGACTTGTGTCGATATAGGTAGTGTTCGGGTGAGTTTGAGACGCATTTTATAGTTTTGAGAGAGTTTTAGAGTTGTTGGTGTGAATAGGTACTGCAGGCCTTGCAAATGCGAGGTGGGAGGTCACAATTGCGATGTACGACATAGTCTGATAGGGTCACAATTGCGAAACCTGTGTTCACATTTGCATAGGTGGTCTAGGAAAAGAGTGATCACATTTTCAATCATTTTGATCGTTTTTGCGAAGGTCTGAGGTTCGCAATTGTGAATTAGTCACCGCATTTGCGGTGACAACAAAAATAGAAGGTGTTCGCTTTAGCTATGCTTTCTTTGCATTGGGAGGTTCACAAAGGGTTGCATTTGCGACACCTTCGAGAGAACAAAAATCTAAAGGACGAGAGTTTTAGCCTCATATTAATAAGTTTGGAACCCTAGACTCGTTAGGAGGCAATTTTGAAGAGGGATTATCATTTACAAACTTTGGATAAATGATTATAATATCTTTCTAACCATATTCCATCAATATATCTTGGAATTTAGCATCAAATTTAGGATTCCCATTGCGAAATTAGGGATTTAAGTAGAAATTGGGGATTTTTAGAAATTGATATTTAGACCTCAAATTGAGGTCGGATTTCAAAAATAATCACATTATCAGGTTCGGGGGTCAATGAGTATTTGAGTTTAGTCCGAATCTCGGATTTTGACTAAGTGGGCCCAGACATGACTTTGTTGCCTTTTTTCAAAATTATTAAAGATTGAATCTTTTTGACTCGTGGGTAGTTTCTAAAGCTTATTTTGAGTTGTTTGGACTATATTTGGTTAGATTTAATTGGTTTGGAGGCTAATTCTAGAGTCAAAGCCCTGGTTGAGCTTTGATTTGACTGCAGAGCGAGGTAAGTGTTGTGGTTAATCTTGACTTGAGGGATTATAACTTGTTAGTGTATTTGCTACGTGTTTTATGTGTGGGAACAACTTATATGTGAGGTGACGAGTACTTATGCGTTATTATTGGGTTAACTCATGCAGGTGGAACTTATTTTCCTATATTTTATTTCTTTGTTAATTATAATATCCATGTTTAGGATAAATTATTATTTCTTTGATTATTCATTTTGAAATTATTGCCTTTTTATGATTAGCAAATATTTCTGGAAGTTGATGTTTTTTATCTTGGCATTATATTTGACATTAATCACATTCTCCTCATTATTTATTACTCAAATTCATGTTACCATCATTACATGGTGAGGAAGACAGTAAAAACATGAAGGATGATATTATGCCATTGCATTTACGTTGGTATTATTACATGGTGAGAATGAAGGTAAAAACACAAACGGTGATGTTGTGCCATTTATCCCATTTATTCTTTATTATATGGTGAGGAAGATAGTAAAAGCATGAAAGGTTATATCTTGCCATTCATCTCTTTATTGCATGATGAGGATGAGAGTAAAAGCACGAAAGTAGATGTCATGCCATTTCATTTTACTTATACCATCATTCCATGGTAAGGACGAGAGTAAAAGCACGATGGGTGATCGCGTGCCATTTTTCATATCATTGGTTTATTTGATAACAAAAACAAGTAATAATTCAAAGATATGATGCTCAACTCATTCACAATTACGGAAAATAGGCATACTTTTTACACCCAAATCTTTCATCGAAATCACCAAAATATGAGTATATCAGAAAACTATTATTTTTTTTTTGCCGAACACTTTTAACAACAGATAAGATACTTCATTTTCAGATAGCATGAGGAAAGTACATATCTATTTCTACATGTCAATGTGTATGTCATGTCATGAGTGTCACTATACTGTTTAGCATCTGGAAATGCATCTCAATGCCTACATCCAATTATGCATTTCAAATGTAATGCACCACACTGATAAACTCATGTACTCTCAGAGTACTTAATCTCACTGTCTCACCCTCAATCACTCGGTACACTCAATCACTTGGCACTCGGCACTCGGCACTCGGTAACTACGCTCACTACTGGCATATCAAACTTCGGAGGGGAGAATCCTACCCAAGCGCTAATATAAGCCAATATGGTATCATGCACCGAGCAGCTCGATCCCATCATAAATCAATAAAGCCTGCTGCGGTATGTAGCCCGATTCCATAAATATCACTCCCAATCAGGTACCCGATCTCACTCAGTTATCAATCTCTTCAGTCTGTTGGGCTCACAAATCTCATGCCAATTGGGCCAAACAATGATATGTTACGTAGAAATAAATGATAACAGAGATTGAGATATGATATGAAAATGTTGAATGTAATTGAGTACATAATTACAGTTTAAACAAACAACTCAACAACATAAATGGACTCGACGGGTCCCAATAGAATAATCATATAGCCTAAACATTACTTCTAACATGGATCATAACTCAATTACTCTAACACGCAGGAATTTCATGGATAGAAACAAGATTAGATAACTACATAGTACCACAGAATCAACCGAGTCACAATTTATGCGGTGCACGCCCACACTCATATGACCTAGCATGTGTGTCACCTCAACACCAATCATATATCATTTTTTTCAGTGATTTATACCCTCGTCACCAAGTTTAAAGTGATACTTACCTCGAACAAGACAAATCCAATACCTAGCAAGCCAAACAATACTCTAAAAATGCCATCCCGCTTGTACCGACCTCCAAATGCCTTGAAACTAGACAAAAGAAACTCAAAAATATCAAATACTATGCCAAATGAGACAAACCTAATAGATAAAGGTTGAAACTTTAATTAAAAGCCCATAGTCAACCAAAAAGTCAAACCTAGGCCCGTACCCTAGAACCCGACAAAAATCATAAAATCCGATAACTCATTTAATTATGAGTCCAACCATATAAGTTTCACTCAAATCCGACTCTAAATCAATGTTCAAAACTGAAAAGTTCACTTTATGACATTTTAGACAAAATCTCCCAATTTCTCTTTAAAATTCATCCAAACGACAAAATTGAATATAGATTCATGAAATATAAACAAAGTCGAGTATACAACACTTACCCCAATCCATAGTGGGTGACCAAGTGCAGTGGTGAAAATATTCCCCCTCCCTGTTTGGTCTTCGTGTTTCTTTTTTAAATTTCAGGGGGAAAGTCGCGGCGTTTGGACAAGCAGCACGACTTACCTCCGGTTGTCATTAGCAAGGGATGACGGGAATTTGGAAGTGAGCGTGTTACATTGATCCAGGTTCTATTCTCAAGAGTCGATACCTCCCGGTCTCTTATTTTCCTTCATCTTGTGATAGTTTGTTATTGTCTTATTAGTTGATACTAGTCTAGGCGCTTTTTTAGCGGACCTGTAGTACTTCCTATTACCTTTGTGTTTGGTCGTTGCTTGTTCTGGATGTGGTATGTGATGGTAGAATATGTTCATATCTTCAGGAAGGGCGGGAGGGGATAGTGGGAGGGGCAAGGGGCAAGATGTAAAGGGGTAAGGGGGCAAGGGTGAGTTTAGGTTGAGAATCGGGTCGTGGAACGTAGGGACATTAACGAGTAAGTCTATTGTGTTGGCGAAGATTCTCCAGAAGAGGAATGTCAATATATCATGTGTTCATGAGACTAAGTGGGTAGGATCGAATGCGAGGAATGTAGATGGGTTTAAACTGTGGTACTCTGGATGCTTGATGGGTAAAAACAGAGTGGGTATTCTGGTGGACAGGGATCTTAGTGAGTCGGTGGTTGAGTTTAGGCGGGTGAGTGATAGATAAATGTTTATTAAGTTAGTGGTTGGAGGGCTCACTCTAAATGTCATTATCGCATACGCTCCCCAAGCGAATTTGGATAAAGAGGCTAAGAGGTGTTTTGGGAGGGTTTGGATGAAGTGGTGCGTGGTATTTCGCCCACAGAAAAGTTATTTATATGAGGGGATGTCAACGGGAATATCGGCGCGTATGCCAGTAGTTATGGCAAGGTGTATGGCGGTTGTCGATTTGGGGTTAGAAAACGGATGTGGAACTTCTCTATTGGATTTCGCTAAGGCTTTTGTGTTGGTGATTGCGAACTCTATATTCCCGAAGAGATAGGGGCATTTGGTTACTTTTCAGAGTACGGTGGCTAAAACTCAGATTGATTATCTGCTCCTAAGGAAGTTTGATAGAGGATTATGCAAGGATTGCGAGGTTATCCCGAGTGAGTCACTCGCAACCCAACATCGGCTCTTGGTGTTGGACGTCAGCATCCCGATAAGGAGGAAGAGGAGGGGGGTTCGGGATAACCCAAGGATTAGGTGGGGTGCCTTGACGAAGGAGAAATCTCACGAGCTGGGGATAAGGCTATTGGCTTTGGGGGCCTAGAGAAGTAGTGGTGAAGCTAGCGGTATGGGACGATGATGGCAAACAGTATTAGAAAGGTGGCACAGGAGGTACTCTAGGCCTCGAAGGGTTACTCAGGCGAGCACAAGGGTGACTGGTGGTGGAATGCCGAGGTCTAAGGTAAGGTGGAGGAAAAGAAAGCGACGTATCAATGGTTATTGGATATTACAGATGAGGAGGAGAGGAAGAGGAACAAAGTAAGTTATAAGGAAACTAAGAAGGTGGCGAAGTTAGCGGTAACGGAAGCGAATAGTGCAGTATTTGGTCGCATATACGAAGAATTAGGGGAAAAGGCGGAGATAAGAAGTTGTTCTGGCTGGCCAAGGTGAGAGAGAAGACGACTTGGGATCTAGACAAAGTGAGGGGCATCAAGGACAAGGAAGTCCAAGTGTTAATAGTGGACGTGCAAATTAAGAGGAGATGGCTGACTTACTTCCATAAGCTACTAAAAGATGAAGGGGAGAGAGACATTGTGCTTGGGAAATTGGAGCACTCCGAGTGTCACCGAGATTTTAGCTATTGTAGGCGCATTAGAGTCGATGAGGTTGTCGAGGCTACGCATAAGATGATCAGGGCCAGATGAAATTCCAGTAGAATTTTGGAAGTATATGGGTAGAGCCGGATTAAAGTGGCTAACTTGGCAGTTTAATGTTATTTTCAAGAAGAAGGAGATGCCAGAGGAATGGAGATGGAGTACGATGATTTCGCTATACAAACACAAAGGCGATATACAGAACCGTAACAACTATAGGGGCATCAAGCTATTGAGGCATACCATGAAACTGTTGGAGAGGGTAGTGGATGCGAGAGTGAGGAGGTTGGTGTCGATATTCGAGAATCAGTTTGGGTTCATGCCTGGTCGTTCCACTACTGAAGCTATATGTATTATTCAGAAGTTTGTGGAACTGTACAGATATAGGAGGAGGGATTTGTATATGGTGTTTATTGACCTAGAGAAAGCTTATGATAAGGTACCTAGGGAAGTTTTTTGGAGATTTCTGGAGGTGAAAGGTGTTTCGATGGCTTAAATTAGGGTGATTAAGGATATGTATGATGGAGCTAAGACTCGGGTTAGGACAATGGGGGTGACTCGGAGCATTTTTCGGTTGTTATGGGGCTACACCAAGGATTTGCGATCAGCCCGTTCTTATTTGCCATATCCAAGGGGAGGTACCATGGTGTATGTTATTCACTAATGATATAGTACTGATTGATGAGACACGAAGTGGTGTTAACGACAGGTTGGAGGTTTGGAGACAGACCCATGAGTCTAAAGATTTCAAGCTGAGCAGGACTAAGAGTGAATACGTGGAGTTCAAATTCAGTAGCGTGCCGGGTGAAGCGGACATGGACGTGAGGCTTGACTCACAAGTCATCCCCAAGAAACGGAGCTTCAAGTACTTGGGGTCGATTATACAGAGGGGTGTGGATATTGACGAGGATGTCACGCACCGTGTAGGAGTAGGGTAGATGAAATGGAGGCTAGCGTCTAGTGTTCTGTGTGACCAGAAAGTGCCTCCAGAACTTAAAGGATAGTTCTATAGAATGGTGGTTAGGCCGGCCATGTTGTTGGTACAGAGTGCTAGCCAGTGAAGAATTCTCATATCCAGAAGATGAAAGTTTCATAGATGAGGATACTGAGATGGATGTGCGGACACACTAAGCTAGATAAGATTAGGAATGATGATATTCGAGGGAAAGTGGGCGTGGCTCCCATGGAAGACAAGATGCGGGAAGCTAGGCTTAGATGGTTCGGGCACGTGAAGAGGATAAGCCTGGATATACCGGTGAGGAGGTGTGAACGACTCGCCTTGACGGGTATGAGCAAAGGTAGAGGGCGGCCTAAAAAATATTGGGGAGAGATGATCAGGCAGGACATGGTGTAGATGCAGATTTCCGAGGACATGACCCTAGATAGGAAGTTGTGGAGGTCGAGCACTAGGGTTGTAGGTTAGGAAACATGAGGCTAGTTTGATAGTGTCTTGTTTTAGGTTGCTAGGGGCTCCAGTTGTGTTCTTAATACTTCTTTAGGGTCGAAAGTTAGGCTATAGTATGTTTAGTGACCCTGTATATACATATTATTCCCTTGCGTATGTAGTATTGTGCCTTTGTTGATGCTTAATGTTAATACTTTGCTCTCTATTTTTTGGTTATTGCGTTGCTGCTGTTATATGTTAGAATTCCTTTGCTGCTACTGATACATTGTCTCTTTCCTTCTTGTGTCGAGGGTCTACCGGAAACAGCCTCTCTATTCCTCCAGAGTAGGGGTAAGGTCTGCTTACACACTGCCCTCCCCAGACCCCACATGTGGGATATCTCACTGGGTTGTTGTTTTTGTTGTTGTAGTCAGATATTAATATTTTATTTTAAACATTTTTTTCCAAAATTTTCACAAGTACGGTATAAAATAAAAAATTATATAATCGTGTTTAATCAATATATAATATATGTATTGCGTCTAAAAAAGTAAATAGAAAATCCAGCCAGCTATTTGTTGTTAGATCTCTTATTTAAAATCAAAAGTGTTGTCCCGTTTATTAAATAGAGACGACACACGTTGTTAATTATCATGTAGTAATCACGAAAAATTGAAATGTATACTCTCATAGGGCTACGTCTATATTCATATTAATGCTCCAATGGGTTTATGTCTCGTATCGTGAGCTGCACCATGTCTTTTTCTATACCATCATTGTGAACTAAACATTCTCTTCTTTTAATAGCTTATTCTTTATTAAACAAAATAGAAATTATATCATTTTGATACTAATAGTAGAATCATTTACTTTTAATTCTGTTACATCGTTCAAACCTGTAGAATAGGGGTGTTCAAAACCGATCCGAAATCGAAAACAGAATCGAACCGAAGCTTAATGTCTTACTGGTAACGGCTTAACGGACGGGGAACAGATTGAATTTTTTTTATTAACGGCTTATCGGTTTGGGGGCGAATTATTCAATTTTCTTAACGGATTATCCGTTAACCCGTTAAGAATATAAATATATAATTTATTTTTATTTATATATATTAAATATAAAAAAACTAAAATCCTTGAAAATGAATAAGTATTACAAAAACAAACAACTATAAATACTTACGACACACTTAAAAAGATTCGATTCTTCAATACATATCATAACTGCATAAGCGAGTAGACTCTCAGAGACAATCAAATTAACTTGATATAAGAAATACCTAAACATTGAAGCTTTTATTCAAATGAGCATACAAGAACACAGAACAACAATCCAGATTAAGTGACTTCTTACAAAGATTCAATATTTCAATACATATTACAACTAATGAAGTCAGTAGAATTGAATTCACCAGAAATGACAGACTTGGAATCAAAAGCACCCCAAAAAAATAAAACTTTCGAACAAATTAGCTGTGCAAGATCGAAGAAAAATAATCCATATAACTGATTTCTAACAAAGATTCAGGTTTTCAGTACATATTATAGTTGAAGAAGTCAGTAGAAGGGGAGATATTTAGTGAATATGTATGTTACGCCGCTAAACTACCCGATAACCGCCCGATAAGAGCTAAACCGATACCAATCCACCTGATGTCTTATCGGGTGGCTAACGGATTAATATATTTAAAAGCCGATAACCGTTAAGCCATACCGTTAAGAGTAAAAAGCCACCCAATCCGCCTGATAAGCAGCCCTACTATAGAATATGTAGATTGTAGTAAATTGAAAGTAACAAATTTTTTATGAACTAGTCTTTATGGCACGCGCGATGCGCGTGTATCTCGTATTAATAAATATAAATTTTAAAATAGTTACATAAATTTTAAATTGAAAATTATTTATGAGTTATTGTAAAAGAAATTTAAAAAAAGAGTTATAGGTTTTTAAAAAAAATAATTACTGTGTCCTATTTATCTTGTTACTCGGTTTAGGAAGAAATTTTGCACTATGTATCTTCCTATAAATATTCAATATTATTAGTGTGCTTTTAATTTAGAACTCATATAGTATATATTTAACTACAATTTTTATATACTTTTACTTATGTAAGGTAACTTTCGTAAAAGTTCAAATATTTACATTAGTGCTCAATTTGATGTGTTTCCATTGAAGTGGTAGAATCTAAATCGAATTTAAATTTTTAATATTAAGACTTCCTATCTAAGTTTGATTAGGAAGGTGTCACGACTCGGATTTCCTACCATCGGGGGTCGTGATGGCGCCTACTGTCGGAGCTAGGCAAGCCAAACACCTAAACAACTTCGGATAACAACACAACAATAATAAAATAATGAGCCTTTAAATAAATGCAGAAGTCTTTTAAAACATGAATAACTGAGAACCCAAAAATACGGAAGTTTAATATTTCACTACCCAAGACTGGAGTCGCTATCTTACGGACCTCTAAAAAGTGCTACAAATAAGTCCGAATAGAAAATACATAATGTCTGTCTCGGTACAATGAAAACAAACAGAAAATATAAAAAGGGACTTCGGCCTGCGAACACCAGCTAGGCTACCTCGTAAGTCCTTGGACTGAAGTCAGCTCCCGCTCAGTGCTACTGCTGTGATACAAAAGATGCTCTGGTACCGTGATCTATGCAAAAAAAGCACAGAAGTGTAGCATCAGCACAACCGACCCCATGTGCTACTAAGTGCCTGGCCTAACCCCGGTGAAGTAGTGACGAGGCTAGACAGGACTACCAAATCAACCCGTGCAGTTCAATATATATAAGTATGCAATAACAGGAAAGAATTCCGAAACCAAGCAGTAAAAATGGGAGGGAAGCATGTTATGGGGGAGTACAATCCGGATATAAAAAGCATCATCTTAAGTGAGGAACATGGCACAACAATAATTAACAAAACAGGGAAAACAACAGTTACACGACATCAACCTTCGTGCTTTTATTCTCATCCTCACCCAAAGCAATCAAATAAAATGCACGGCATCACCCTTCGTGCTTCTCCTCACATACCTCTCATTTCATTGCACGGAATGATACTTCGTGCAACTACAGTCAAATCAGAGCACGGAATGTCCCTTCGGGCATAAATAATCAAAATATGGCACGGAATGACCCTTCGTGAAAATATAATCAAAACATTGAAAAGAATGACCATTCGTGCAAATATAATCAAAATATGGCACGGAATGACCCTTCGTGCAAATATAATCAAAACATGGCACGGAATGACCCTTCGTGCAAATATAATCAAAACATGGCACGGAATGACCCTTCATGCAAATATAATTAAAACATGGCACGGAATGACCCTTCGTGCATTATCACTCTTCCTCATCCAAACAACAATCACAACCAAACGGGTGAGGGAATAAACAATAATAAGAAATGTTCCGGCAAGCAAAAAATACAGTTAAATAACTAAATCTCGGCAAGGGAGCAATAACAACAACTTTCACATCCCGGCAAGGGAGATAATCAATATACTCAAACCATCCCGGCAAGGGATTAATCACATCTCTTTCCATTTCTTACTCAATAGTATTTTTATCGTTCGAGCCAACGCTCCAAAGAATTCACAATTTATAATTAATCCTCATACCCTTCACATTATGCAGAAATCATTATTTAGTTTTGAAGAGTCCTAAAATATACCAAAATAAGTACAAACAAAGACCCACGGTCATGCTAGACACTAGTGTATAGATACTCGTCACCATGCCTATACACCGTACTCGATCATTTAGCAATTAGCAATTACTAACACTCTAATCCTATTCCCTCAAGCCAAAGTTAGATCGAACACTTACCTCGGTCCAAAGAATAGCAATCAATCCTCAAATACAGTCTTTCCTCTACAATCCGACTCCGAAACAATGGTATCTAGGCATAATTAATTCAATAATATCAATAAAGGCTCAACAACATAATTCCATAGCCTAGAAATGATTTTCCTAACATTATTTCAAAAATATCAAAATTCGACACTGGGCCCACATGGTCCAAACACGAGGCTCGGACCAAAACCTAGTCACCCATAACCCCACGAGTTCAAATATACAATTTGTTTTAAGATTCGACCCCAAATTGAGGTTGAATCACCCAAAACCCTAACTCTACCCAAAACCCCTAATTTCTACTTTGATTTCATAATTTAGGGCTAGGAATTTAGTGATTAGTTGAAGAAATTAAAAGGGAATGAAGTTAGGAACACTTACCTATGAAGCTTTGGTGAAGAATAACTTTAAGAATCGCCTATGTGATGTGGAGAAGACAAGGTTTATGAAAAATGGGAATAATCCCGTAATGGCTACTGTTTTGAACTTAAAAATTCCCTGGACAAAATTGCCCTTCGCTTTCATGGGAAAGGGGCCGCGTTCGCAAAGGGAAAATGGGTCAAGGTATCGCGAACGCAAGATGCGAATTGCGAACGCGTAGAAGAATGACTGGGGTCCAGGTTTTGGTTATACGCGAACGCGATATGGGACTTGCGAATGCGGTGAAGGGGGAGGCTGAACTACGCGAACGTGGGGGACTACTACGTGAACGTGGGGACTACTACGTGAATGCGAAGAAGCCAAGAACTGTGCAAAAATTGTAGAAAATCTGCTACTTCTCCTAAGTTCAAAACACCCCGAAACACCTCTGAAACACTCTCGAGCCCTCGGGGCTCCCAACCAATCACACACACTAAGTCAACAACATCCTACGAACTTTCTCAAGTGATCAAATCGCCAAAACAACATCAAAACCAATGAATCAAGCCTCAAAATCATCATTTGTTTTCATTATAACTTCATAAACTTCAAACTTTAGATATTTAGGTCCAAAACACGTCAAATGACGTCCGATTTTGACCAAACTTCACAGGAAGCGCTTAACACATATTTAAGACATGTACCGGGCGTCGGAACCAAAATACGAGCCTGATACTATAGTCTTTTAATCAATTTTCATTTCTATTTTCCTTAATAATTTCAGAAAAATAATTTAACAGAAAAATTCTTTTACTCGGGTTCTAGACCTCGGATTTCGACTCCAGGCACATGCCTGTCGACGCCCCCTTTTTCCTCGCAGAATCGGGCATACGACATTTGGTAAGACTACTCTATTCCTGTTTGGTAATTGGGTTTTGGATTTTGGAGAGTCGCCACCTAATGATTATAGTGCATTAGGACACTTTAAGAAGAATTAATGATGAAAACTAGAGTTGGGTAAGGGCTTAAAATTATCCTGAGGGGAAGGTGTTAGGCACCCCTCAAGATCCACTAGTGTGGTTCCCGCCAATGCAACAATTGTGACTTTAAATGCAAGCAAATAAGTAAACAAGCAAGCATTGCAAATACGGGAAAACTGTTACAAATAAAAGTGTAAAAAAAAGGATTTAAAGATGCTAAAATTTAGAAGATAACAGTTTTGCAATTTAAGAAGAGATACGCAATGAGGGGAGAGATCAAATAAATGATACAAATAACTTAGGGAAATAAATAGAAACGGAAGTTTGAAAAAGGTTTGGGCAACTTTTGAAAAAAATCTGAAAATAACAAACTAATAAGGAGGGAGGGGGTCCTAGGTTTATACATCACATGGATCATTCGCACAACACCGGTACCTGATTATACGCATAGTGTTATCGTGTAATCATCATCCCCATGTCTACCCTTCCCACCCCATTAAGGTATCAAAGCGCGGAACGGTATTGTTTACTTACCGCATGCTACTACCCGTCCCAATCCTATCAATCGCGGGGGTATTAGGACTTCTAATCCTAACAGGGAAATAAAGGGATGGAGGCCTTTATGGAGTTTAAAGAATAAAATTCTACTCGACATTCAAAACAAGTAGCAAGTAAAAGGGGAGAACAAACAATCATACAAGGCTCAAATTAACCCCAGAAATCAAACAATAATTTAGTTTAGCGTGCCTTAACAAATACTAGTTTGGTCTTAAATTAAATTTAAGCAGCGAGCGGACTGGTTCAACACATGTGTTTAGGTAGAAAGTCTGCATTAGGAAACTCGGATACAGTTGTCAGATATTAAGGGTGTGTGCAAAGTTTTGATAATAATAAGGACTGACTGAGTCCACAAAAAATGTTGTTAATAATAAGGGGCATTGTGGACTCAGTCAGTCCTTATTATTATTATAGTTGTGGTCGAATCTTATGTGGATTGCCTACGTATCATGACCCCGCATGAATCAGAACTTGCGTAGTTCGGGTAGATAAACGGCAAACAGCAATAAAACATTTTTTGGAATTTTCAATTTTTCATAATAAACAAACTTTGATTAAAAGAATTTAAAAACTGACCATCATAACTAGTAATCAAGAACTAAGATTAATTACAATGGATATTCACATGTTTGTAGAGATAGATTCAACAAAGGCATTTAAAGAAAGCACTGATTTTTAGAAAGTGACTAATGCAGAAGTGTTTTAAAGGAAAAGGGGGACTGCAGACTTAGGACAGCATTTAGGAAATGAATTTCAAAAGGGATCGGGGAACTGTTTCAATTGTACATGCAGAAAGAGTAGTTGTTGAAATCCAGAAGAGACAAAACTTTAAAGAATAAATTGCGAAACTGATTTAAACAACAAGTTCAAGGATTGTTTTGAAAAGAAATACATTTAGGCAGAATATTAGAGAAGCTGTATTAGAAAAGACATGCAAATTTGAAAAAAACTCGATTTTTGGGACAAATGCACACTGGTTTAAAAGAGTTTTATCAAAGGTTAAAGTTTGAAAACGTTACTACGTTAGGCGTCTAAGAACCAATTAACCAATTATTACTGCTATAAAACGGCCAAACGAGTTTGATGCAAAATCCTATAGGCATGATATTTATGTTATCGATTTTAGCACTTGTTAATGAACTTGTGAAAAGATGCTTATTTAATTAATCCTAAAATTTGCCTAATGAATATGCGTACCCTATAGGCATGATATCTATTAATTTTCAGGAAATTTACACTCATACGGGAAGGATCTCGTGATGCTAGTTATAGAACATGAGTATTAAATCCTATAGACATGCTTTCTAGGTAAGTTAAGCGTTAAATCCTATAGGCATGGTCTCTATGTGATTGAATCATTATTAAAGCTCCTATAGGCAGGATTTCTAGTTTGATAAAATAAATCCTAAGTCATGATTTCTACCCTTTAAATGCAAGGAAAATAAAGACCCTTCCCACACCCTTTTACTATAATCCCCGAGTTTTATACAAAATTATTAGAACCCAATGAATCAAACTAGAAATTAAGAGATATATCAAAAGCTAACAGCTAGATACGAGCAGCCTAATTCAATCCTAATGTCCAATAACATGTATTTAACCAACTCCGGGATCCAGATTTCCAAAGCCTTCTCATTATCCAGGGTGTTTCAAAGTTCCAAGGAATCTCAGGGATCCCCGACATTGCATACACCCAAGATACCATTAGAATTAGGAACAATGCAGTGTGGAAAAGCCAACTCTTAGGCATCCAAGTTCAAAGGGAGCTCAGGGGTCCCAAAGCATGGCTTGCAAGAAAGGGGCAGAACTTATAGCTAGGAATAAGTGTAAAGTGAAAGGGAATTAGGGGGGCCATGACAGGTGGTGGTCATACCTAGCCACAAAGTAGGCTGGCACACCCCTGACCATTTGTTTAGTTGAACAAGTTATGAGCAGACCTTTTGAAGGTCAAACCAAGATCTGGATAGTGATTAGGACATTATCAGACCCGAGTCCAGGGCTCAAGCACATAAAAGGGGAAAGGGAATGGGAATTTGTTGAGTTAGGGATTAAAAGAACCCAGTTCAGGATCATAGACAACAATATTAGAGTGTTGCTATGCCTTGAACAATTACTCACATGCAAAAGGGGTAAGGGGTAAGGGAATTCATAAGGTATCAAATTCACAAAAGACAAACGATTGTACACATTATTTAAATACTGGACTGTAAAGCAAAAGGGGAAACAAATGGGCAGAATTAAACACATTGCTGTTGAGGCATGTAAACCAATTGAGACATATCAGTATATAGGCAAGGAGTGCAGAAGAAAGCAAACACAGTCCACAACAATGCAAGTATCAGAAAGAGGGAGAGTATAAGTGAATTGTGAACTCAGATGGTGTTCTGTGTTCATGTGTGTGTTCAAAGAGAAAGAAGGAGATTATTTATAGATTGCAATCAGGCAGGGAACAAGGTAAGGAAATAACCATGCACCAATTAGAATCAATCAGTAGTAGAAAAATCCCTTTAATTGAGTGATTCAAGTTTGAACGGTAAAGGGCGAGAGTTATTTAAGGAAAGAGATTAAGTAAGCATAGTATACAAATAAAGGGGTAAATACATAAGGGTTTTAATCAAGGAAAGAATCTTTAGACACACAGTCAGCTTAAATAAGGCAAGGACATGGTAAATCAATTAACACATAGTGAATCAAAGAATCAAGGATTCAAAAATCCACAATGAACCCGGCCAGGAATAGGTTAAAAAGAGTTTTCAAATAAAACAAGGAAAGAATCAATCATGCTGACACAAGGAAGTCTGAAATTAGTTCCTAATTCTAGAGGGATAACCAGTGTATATAAAGAATGCTCAACATTGGGCATGTGAGGTTAAATTAATTTAGAGATGAGAACCTAACAAAACACATAGTAGAAAACATTCAGAAACCTCAAAAGAAACCCAAAATTCCTGACGTGCAAGTTCTAGAATGTCACAAAAAGGTCACAGAGATAGGCAGACATGCACAAACAGAAACAAGAGAAAACCACGAGTGTTAAGGCAAAGGTAGGCAAGAACATGATCAACGGAACTTTAGAACCAAAAAATTAAAGCATGAGCTTGAACACATATAGCAAAAAGTAATTCAATAAACTAGGCTAACATGTGAACAAAGAGGTAAAAGAATCTCCGTAAAAGATCCAGTAAGAAACACAAGAGCAAGCTAAAACAATGAGCACGAACACACATAAAAAGAGTACAAGAATCAAAAACATTTAGAAACCATTTTCAGAAAACCCTAAAAATAGGATTCGAACAGTTTTGAAAAGGGAAAAATGGGGAAAAACTCTAAAATGGCACACACAGCATAGATCTAGCATAGATCTAGAAGAATAAGCAAAAAAGGAACCTCTATTAGGCTAGGGTCTCTGAGAACCCTAAAGGACGAGAAAGGTGTAAGGCCCCGAAAAATTTTTTTCGAGCAATTTAAGATTTCGTCATACCAAGGTAGGTTAAATTATTTTAATTTATGTGCAAATGAGGATTTATGATATGATGGATATCAATTGGATATGTTAATAAGTGTATAAGTCTTATTCTAAGTGATTTGGGGTCTAAGGAGAGGCCTAAGTCTAAGCCAAGTTGGAAAATTGCATACTAGACAAAATCTGTAAATGAGTGCGCCCATTACCTTACTTTGAACGATCATATCTCCAGTTATATAAAGAGTTGAGTGAGGATATACCTATCATATTAAATCTCTTTGAGTCTGTTTTTCAACGCAACAAACCGTGCATCATTTGGAGTTGTATACAGGAAGTTATGATCATTTTACTGGACATGTGTCAGTAGCACGGCCTTAGCGCGGGAGCGCTAGTACCCGCGCTAATTGAGTTATATTCTGCCTCACTAGCGCGGGATTAGCGCGGGCGTGCTAGTGTCAGGTCTCTAAATACACCTAGGACGGGAAATGAAGGACTTTGAGTCATTTCTCAAGCCTAGGGCTTCCCCAACACCCCCAATTCGA